>LPNX011209275.1:376103-393208 GCA_001517045.1 Pseudotsuga menziesii | reverse complement strand
TGTGTGGTTTAGTTGGTTCTTATGGGTTTTGAAATCTTACACGGAAGAGGGGTTGAAGGTGGGAGTTCAAGAGGGACTTTATTTTCATATAAAACTAGTTTTCACTAAAAAATGGTTTCTAGTACTTTTAATAATGAACAAATAGTTTTTCCATCTCATTGGGGCTGGTCTACCCACACTCAACTTAATTTGAAAAACCACTAAAAAAATAGCTTAACTTACTAAGTAAAAACAACACATATAAACTCCATTTCCATAAAATAGGTTAACTTACTAGGGTTTATATGTGATGAAGTGATATGTATCCTTGAAAAATATATATAAATATAAAATCTCATTACATTTTTTTAAGAAATTCTGAATACATATATATGTTCTTCTCTAATACCTAGTTTAAACTATGACATCACTATCATCCACCAAAAATTACCTCTAAATTTTTTTAAGTAGTCTTAAAAGACCTTGTAAGTGTGAAAGAGACCTTGTAAGTGTGAAAGACTTTTGTTTCCTGAACGTGTATAACTCTCTCATCTAAGTTGAACATTGACTTGATAACCGATCATCTTGGTGGTTAAAATCCTTGAAAATATATGTGAAGGAAATGTCTTCAAATGATTTTCTTTTGTCTAAGTTTAGTGTTTTTTTTATAATTGATCGGTTTGGTGGTTAAAATTTTTGAAAGTATGGATGAAAGAGATGTCCTCATATGAGTCTCGATGAAATTTAGCATTTTCTCTTTTAACCAATATATCATCATTTTTTAATCACTCAACATTGGAAAGCTCTAAACATGATTGTCTACAACCAATTTAAGCAAAATCTATAGTGTGTTTTGTCCCAAAACACACTCCAACCTTCAAGGAAAAGTAATGAGAATTGTCGTGTGTTTTTTTGCTCTAAGGTCCTATTTGATGGTTTTCTTGCTTTAAGGTCCCCATTGATGGTTTTATGCTTGCACTCCTTAAATTTCATGGAATATTTTGATTCAGCTTTTGAAATAAAGGATTTCCATCCAACTACACTACGCATAGTATCCAACATGGCTAAACCCCACTTTACCTCCCCCCATCCTCTTTAAGAATATATTTTTTTGGAAAGTAAAAGAGGTAGGGCATAGACAAAGGTAACTAAGATTTATCAAGAAACCCTAAAGAAGAGATATCATATCTCTAAGAAATCCTATCAAAGGAAAACTAATTCTCCTTAGACAAAATATTTCTATGTCCGCAACTAGCTGATACAATTTTATTAGAAAAAAATGGTTTCATTAAACACAGTCCTTTTCCATAATATGATTCTATGGATGCTTAAAATGCATGTCTCCATCCATATTAGGGAGATATTCAAACATACTAAGGATGTGAGGATGTATCTATCCATATTAATGGGATATCTAAACATACCAAGGATTTATTTTTTTCCTTAATTTATACTTTTGAAAAATTATATATATATCACTTAACATAAAAGAAAAATAGCATCTTGCTAACATAATTAAATGACAATGTATTCATAAAATTTCATCACGTTTGTGTCAACCTTTGTTAAATGAATCCACACTTCCTCTTCATTCTAATGTCTTTTTCAAAGAAGACAACCTTACTTTAAAATTATTTAGACTCCTTCCCACATTTCTTCACAACTTGAACTTACTTTCTTGGAACATCTTTCCAACCCAAAATAATGGTGGATAAGATCCTTACACATTATCCCACAATAATGGCAGATAAGATCCTTACACATTATCAAAATATTGTGGATTCTATTCATCTCTAAATTGAAATTTAAAACAATTTATGCACCTTTCTACTCATCATTTTTTTTATTCAGCTATTTCATAGGATTCTTTTAAAACAATTTATACACCTTTCCCTTCATATGTTCTTAAACAAGTGAAACTATTTTATGTACTCATAAACCCTCATTACTCATTTTCTTAAATTACTCATTTTCTTAAAGTATATATTACTCATTTTCTTAAATTATGTATTTCTCATTTTCTTAAATTACTCATTTTCTTAAATTATGTATAGGTAAGAATTCATTTTCTTAAATCATGCACATGACTAGATTTCAAAATCTATTGGTAAGAATTTATCATTTAACTTAGTCACAATTTATTATTATAGAATTTATTTATATTTTTTAATTTGGTTTATTGATTCCTACCAAATACAACCTTAAGGGGAACATGGTATTTAAATTTTATCTTAGTAAATTTCATAATAAAGGTTCATTCATAAATACTTTTTCAATGAAAGGCATTCATTTTGAATATTATTTTCCTCTATAACTATAGCATAGATTTATGGCGTTTTGAATAAAATCATTTTTATTATCATTACTTCTTCTCTTTTGAAGAGTGATGAAAGGATCATAAAAATTGAATTTATTATTTCAATGGATCTTCACTTAGACACCATCATTTCTACTATTGTTCCATCTATAACAAGTAGTCATCATCCTCTATATAACAAAATGATACAACAATGTGCTTCTCTCTTCTAAATGATACAATTATCATTTCTCACACCCCAACTATTATTTTCTCACATATTTATAATATAACTTTTACTTTCCTCCCACTATGTTGATCAACTACCCACAAATTCCATTCAAACAAAAGGGCAACCTAGAGGAGCAACCATTGGGGTCAAGAAATACTTGAACATGTTGATGGAAGAATGTGTTTATGTGGAGGAAACTCGATAGACAATGTCCATCTAGTGATGCTCACATAGCTCTTAAAGTGAGAATGTAAATAACATAATTTTTTTTCTTAGCATACGTAAAAAAAATGTGCATTTTGGTATTGTTTTTAGAATATAAATACTTTTCTATACAAAAAAAGGTAATCGCCTATTGGTTGATAGATGTAGCTTACATTAACATATAAGCTTCAATGATCCTTATCAAAATGAGGACATGAAGTAGTGTCTTCTAATAACACTTCTAATAACACAATTGTAGATGGTCTTGGCCTTCCCCTTTCTTAAAAATTCTATTTTTTTATTTTTCTTAAAAATCTCATTTTTTTCTTACTATGAACGCAAAGATAAGGAGAAAAATCTTGTCAAAAATCCTTATTTTAATAAGTTAATATTTATAAATATCTTTTGTTGAAGCCATGTCTTTGAATTAATTCATATAAGAGGAATGAAAAATCAACATTTTTCCACCATGAATAATTTTGTTTAATATAATTAAATTGTGTATAAAAAAATTAAACTAAAGATATTTGTTAAATTAAACTAACATTTTATATATTTCTAATTTACAATTTTGATGATAAATTTTTTAATAATATTAAAATGAAAAAATTTCATTATAATATTTGAAATATTCAAAATAATGATATCATAAATTCACGATCATAAAGTATTAAGTGTAAGCTCTTAGAAAAATCTTATTACATTAAAAATAACACAATTTATTTATGTGATAAGTTGTTATTTTATTAACAAAATTAAGATACTCTAGCATATATCCATTTTAAACCTACATCTATCAAGCACCGAGAGGAATCCAATTTCTTGAGGTGTAGTTTTTTTACTTTTAGTTTTTACATGTTGAGAAATGTTGACATCTCTAGAAATTTGATCCCTCTCGGTGTTGATAAGCACCTAGTTTAAGATGGTTCTTTGATGGTTTTAATTTTTTATTTTATAGGGGAACGTAGATTTTTTTAATTCATTTTTCGGCTTTTTGTGAGCCGAAATGAATATTTCTAATTACTTTTTATTTTTGGTAGTGTCGTGTTACATAACGTTACATGACAACAACTCCCTCATACATGGTTGTAGAGAACCTCACTCCTCTCAATGCAATTAATATGAAAAAAAAATTATGATAATAACAAAAATATATGTTGATATACTCATGTTCAATGTTATGGTGGAGAATACAAGATGCTTGATCTAGGATTTGGAGAATCTTCAAGATTTACGAAGAAGCTTTGGGCATGGGATCAAATTTGAGAGGGAGGCATTTTAATATATTGATTGGTCTCACCATGTTACCAAGAATCCAGAACAAAAGGGTTAACTTAATTGCAGGAGGATAAATTAGATGGAGGTGGGCCGAATAATTAAAAAATTGTTTTGATCTCCATAGATCACCTTCACGCCTCTCACGGACTCTATGAGGAGTTTGATAACTCTGAATTGAGTTGGCAATTGTATGAGAAAGACTCTTGATAGCTAAAAAGTGGGAATCCATTGCAATTTGTGAGATGATTATATCGTCAACATGGAGGAAGGCAACATCAGTGGGTGGATATAAAATTTCCTTGGTTAATTTTAACTCTGATTTGACCCCTTTTTTTATGAGTTCTATTACATAAACTTACATAATGTTACAATATCTGCCCCTTACGTTTTAATTTTAATTTTAATTTTCTATTATTTATTATTTATAGCTGACATTACAAACATCACAACTTTACATGAGGCTTCTGCACTTCATAGCCGATAATAAATATCTAATAGGTAAAAAGTAAATATTTATAGATGACCTTTACATTAGGAACCTTACATAACGTTACAACATCTCCCTCCTAATATTTATAGTCGACATTTACATGAGGAACATTCCAAAATGTTACGTTACAAGATCTCCCCCATAATGGGTTGTAGAGCGCCTCTCGGCACAATGAAAAAAAAATATGATAATAATAAAAATATATGTTGATATACTCATGTTCAATGTTATGGTGGAGAATACAAGATGCTTGATCTAGGATTTGGAGAATCTTCAAGATTTACGAAGAATATTTGGGCATGGGACCGAATTTGAGAGGGAGTAGGGATCCCTCCTAGGAGGACATGTTGGGAGGTAGAGAGATTAATTCGAACACCAGCCAAAAGAAAATGTAGATCAAGGAAGTGACAACGAGAGAGTATTAATCCTACCTTTGACCAATTACTTTGAAAACATAGTCGATTTGACAATTTCCTAGATCCAAATCCTAGGCTCAATCAAGTGCAATACGTGAGAGGAGGTTTGCACCTTGGGAGATTTGATCCCTCTCGGCGCTTGATAGAGCCTAGGATTTGGATCTAGGTTGGTTTTAGTCATGGGAGGTGACACAAAACTAGAGTTTGATCAACATTGTAAGGAACATGTTAAGTTGAAAACACAAATAGAATTATGAGGATTATCTCAATGTAAGTAATGAGTATTAAAGATTTAACAAATTGTTAAACTAGAAAATAGAGACAATAATTTTGTAAGGACTAAATAAATGAAAATATGGTTTAGATTTACATGCAGTCTAGGGTTTTGCATTTAAAGTATAATAATAAATTTAGAATTTGAGCATATCTTAATTTTGTTTCATTATGATTCAGGGATGGATGGTACAATGATCATTGAAAAACAATCTTGGTAAATGAAGGTATTGATTAGTGTTTGCAATAATATATTTTTTGAAATTTATAATTTTTTTAGGAGTAATTTTTTTTTCTTTATTTTTAATTGAAATTTGGTAAAAAAAATTAACAAATCTCCTTTAGTGCAATTTACCATGGGTTGTTTAAGAATCCTTGCATGGTTGTTTAGGAGGCCTTTCACATGGTTTTAAAACCATGTGCAGTGCCACCATATTTTTGCGGATAATTACATGGCGTCAAAATTTCCATTGATATTACATGTGCCGAGGGAATATATCCATGTGTAAGCTTACTATATTTAATTTCTGTACTGGAATAATACCTGTTAAATACCTCGACACAATTAGCAATATCTGAAGTAGATAATATGATAATCAATTAAAATAATAAGATATTGTCATTAGATGGATCAAATCCACTCAAGAATTAGAGGGATTTGCCTACGAGTCATTCTCAAGAGTGAAATATGTAATTAATTTTTTTCATTAGAGGGATCAAATCCACTCAAGAATTAGATGGATTTTCCTACCAATCATTCTCAAGAGTGAAATGTGTATTTAATTTTTTTCAATGTCTGTGTAGGAATTAGAGGGATCAAATCCACTCAAGAATTAGAGGAATTCACCTACCGATAATTCTCAAGAATGAAATGTGCAATTAATTTTTTCAATGTGTGTAGGAATTAGAGGGATTCACCTACTACTAAGTCAATGCCTTGATTTCATAGTTAAAAACTTTAGGTACACTAAATGGCTTGGGTTATTAATTTGGAAATTTGTAATTTTTATATGGATGAATTGGGTAGAATAAATAGTTAGCTAAGTTATATTAATCAATTAAGTTAAAATAACTAAGTTAAGTTAGCAGGAAAAGAGTAACACAACATGAGGAAGAAACTAAATGCAACATGAAAGGAGGCGATTGTTCCTTTGGAAATTTGCTCGTTGGGCGGTATCTCCACCATGATAAATACTGGAAATATCTTTTTTCTTTTCCTGATTTACATTTAATTTGCCTGAATTATAATCTTGATCATGTTCGATTTGCCCTAATTAAAATCTTGAAATCGCATGCGTTGGTTTTTCCTTAATTTTGTTTTTACAAAAAACGTTGATTTAAAACATTTTACTTGGTTTTTCCTTAATTTTTTATGCCAAATGTTAAGAAATTTGTACAGAAAACATTGATTTAAAACATTTTTTAAACAATTTTTCAGGTTTTTTTAATGCCAAATTTGAAAAAAAAACAATTTTCCTGAACCACTCAAGAAAACATTTTTACTCAAATATTGTCTTGGCTTGCCTTAAATTCTTGCATGCTAGTCCTGCATCATTTGTTGAGGGAGAAAATGTATGATCAATTTAGATTGAAATATTGGGTTAACATCTGCTTCAAAAAATGAGGAACAATCCATAGATTAATGGTTGGGTTAGCATCTCCTTCCAAAACCATTGGACTCTAAGAGGGTTTGATGGAAGTTTCCCATACATGAGAACTTTAAAATGAGTCTTTTTATTGCAAATGTTGGGATAAAGTATAAACATAATGATAAAAGCAACTATTTTTAACATAAATTTGTAGCATAGATATTTATAAAATGTTCTCATAAAATTTTTAAAAATAACTCGAACACTAAAATCAAACAAATTATTCAATTATTTTATTTGTTATGAACCTGATAAGTAAAAGCATTGCAATACAAACATTCTAACAACATTTCTACTACTGTCATTTTTCCAGTCACATTTCATTCAAGAAAATGAGTTCCCATTCCATTTGAATATATAAATTGGTCTCGCCATATTACCAAGAATCCAGAAAAAGGGTTAACTTAATCACAGGTAGATAAATTAGATGGAGGTGGGCCGAATAATTAAAAAATTAATTTGATCTCCATAGATCATGTTTAGGCCTCTTACGGTGAGGAATTTGATAACTCTGAATTGAGTTGGAAACTGTATGAAAAAGACTCTTGACATCTAGAAAGTGGGAATCCATTGCAATTTGTGAGATGGTTATATCATCAACATGGAGGAAGGAAACATCCCATGGGTGGATATAAAATTTCCTTAGTTAATTTTAACTCTGATTTGATCCCTTTTTGATGAGTTGTATTACATAAAGTTACATAATGTTACAAGATCTGCCCCATAGGTTTTAATTTTAATTTTCTATTATTTATTATTTATAGCCGACATTACAACTTTACATGAGGCTTCTACACTTCATAGATGATAATAAATATCTAATAGGTAAAAAGTAAATATTTATAGCCGACCTTTACATGAGGAACGTTACAGCCACAATACAAATAATATGGTAGCGCCAGTTCTGCACACGATGAAATGCTGTCAAGAAACTCTATCCTCCCAGATTGACTTCGATAAAATAGAAAATTTAGAGAGCGATGCTCAACCGACTGATTACAAGTTGCAACATCTCCCTCATTATCGGAAATAATATTTATAGCTGACATTTACATGAGGAGCGTTACGTTACAAGATCTCCCCCATACTGGGCTGTAGAGCACCTCTCGACACAATGAAAAAAAATTCTGATAATAATAAAAATATATGTTGATATACTCATGTTCAATGTTATGGTGGAGAATACAAGATGCTTGATCTAGGATTTGGAGAATCTTCAAGATTTACAAAGAATATTTGGGCATGGGATCGAATTTGAGAGAGAGTGGGGCTCCCTCCTATGAGGACATATTCGGAGGTATAGAGATTCTTTCGAACCACCAACCAAAGGAAAATGTAGATCAAGGAAGTGACAATGAGGGAGAGTGTTAGGATTATTAATCCTACCTTTGACCAATTCCTTTGAAAACATAGTCTATTTGACAATTTCCTAGCGTAGGAGGTCATAATCACTTCACTAATGTATGGGAGACATATCTAGGGGACATATACCCCTTACCTCATCTAGTTGCATGAATTTTGGTGCTAGATGGATCAATCCCTATAATTTAGGAACCCACTCAGAGTTCCACCAGCAATGTCCAACAATTGACTTCAATAGGTGTTCAATTATGTGCAATTATGCTCTCATCCCCATCACTTAGATCGTTCCTAGTGTCTCTAATGATAGTTTCAATGATTCAAGGGAAGTAGAGTGCATTTACTCACCTACCCTCTTTAGTTAACTGGCTTTGAACTCTTTCAGTGATCCGAAGTTGCATTAGTGAACTCTAGTGGTGATTTTCCACACTGACTTATTTAATATGTGATTTGCTAATGCAATTGAAGTCTTATTATGTAGCGGACATGATTATTGGGTATGGGGAATTTATTTAATTGATTTAATATTTGTCACAATCCACGTGTTGGATCAACTAGGTCTCCACCGTCACTACCTCAGTGTCCACTGCTTTTCATTGAATTATAATCTATGTTGACATCAACACCACCACCTATATTTAGGCTGGAAGATAGAGTAGATGTCAAGGAATCAAACTCAAATTCTTGCAATGCTCAGTTCCCACACAGAGAATTCAATGAACTGCACCGCATTTCCCTCGAATTGATGCATTAATTTGTGGCACCAAACTGCTACAATGCATATACGTTACAATGTAGATTATATATTGAATTAACATGCACCTCACTACCTTAAGTCCACCGCCATTTCTATTGAAAAGCATAAATGTTGGGTTATTTCCAGAAATTAATTAATAGTTGAAGCAAATCATAGGCATATTGAAATTGTTGTTGCACTGACCATGAGAAACCATAACTAGTCTAGGATCTTACCTTGTCCCATATTGAGAGTGCACAAATGGAGATCAAATTTTTCATATCTACTGTGGCATCAATATGTACTGTGACATTTGAACATCCACAGGTTCAATTAATCAGACAGAACATTGTTATTTTAGGAATTATAGTTCACTTATTTTCAAGATACGCTATCAATATATATTTACTTGCAGTCATTGATGAGACCAAGGTCTCCATATTCTGGAGTGACGACTCACCTTTTTCTGCTCATAACACCCGCAACTAGGTATGCTTCCATTTGCTAACTCATGTATAGAACTTAATTTTGGTGGCTAATTTGCAAATCGACCCATACCTTTAATTGCAATAGTCGGAGCAAGTGATATTTGACCATCTTTACAGTGTCGATGCACCTTATCTGGTTCAACATGGATACTTCCAAGCAACAATATGGGAAGCTAATACCAAAGGATTTGTGCATAGGAGAGCATCAACAACTGGCTCTAGAGGCTTTTAGGCAGGGGATAGTGCCACTAAAGAATGATGGTTCATTTCTGTTAGCTTCCAAGGAAGTTCCCTCCTTGGATGGTATTGGCCCTAATGAAAATGTCACCAAAACAATGATTGGAAACTATGTTGGTATGCATTTATTCAATGTCGATTAATTGTGTGAAACTTTAAAGATTCATATTTTAGTATTTGTCGAATATCCTTTTGTGTAATATCCCGAATTTTGACCTTAACTATTTTGGGCATGAGCCCACTACATATGATTTACTTTGATGATATGTTTATGTCTATATATTGGGTGTATGCCCCACTGCACATGATTTATGCTGATGAGATATGTATATTGGGCATGAGCCAATGCACATGTTTTCAATTGTCTTGTATATGATTAAATAAGTTGGGAATAGGCCCTGATGGATAAGGACTATTGTTGTTGTACTAGGAATAGACCCTGATATACTGAATTTATTATTATATGGTTGGGCACAAGCCTTAATATATACTAAGATGATTATTTGTGATGTATTGTGCAGAAGACTGAATGCATGATTGAGTTCTATGATGTGTTAGGTGTAATCCCTACAGCACATGGGTTTTGATATTTTGTGTTGAGCGTAAGCTCTCAAGCACATGAGTTATGAGATTATGTGTTGAGCATAAGATCTGTAGAATATGGGTTATGAGACTATGTGTTGAGCGTAAGCTCTAGATCACATAGGTAACCCCAACTAGTAAGATTGGAAGTGTTGGGCATAAGCCTTGGAGCACTCCTATATATGTATATATACAAATTTATTCTACATATTATTTTCACAATGATGTCCTTTAATATTGAAGTATAATTTTTGAAGTGAAAAACTATATAATATGTGCTTTATATTGTTTTACCCCCCCTCCCACTCTTGGTATAAATAAGAATTCCAACAATTGGTATCAGAGTGATGTCTTCAATAACAATTTAACCACTAGAAGATAAATATTTGAACATAAATGGATAAATGGGAAGGATTATCCATTGTGGAGAACCTCCTGCAATAAACAATCAAAATGCATGATATAACAGAAATATTGGAGCACAAAAGAGATTTTATTGATTGGGGGGCCACTTCAAGGGGGAAACCTCCTTTGAGCAAGATCAATACAAAATAACTCTTCGATGATTTCATTGGCCTCAACACTTAGTTATAGACTAAATCTAATCTAAACAGCTATTTTTATTTTTTTTCACCGGAACGGTTAAGAATTTGATTAGTGTCTAGCAAAGGGGCTTCCAGGGCCTGTACAATGCATATTCAAAACCGCTATACTGAGCTTCATCTCCAGCCTAACATTCATGGCAAACTTGTGCTGTTGAATAGCTGTTGAAATGCCCACATGAAGAGACAGGGCTAGTGCAGCCTTAGGCTTAGGGAAGCGGGTGATTTGAAATTTCTCCATTGACAATTAGCTGGCTCTTGCTCAAAATAGTACCACGGTTGGCCTCAGCATCCACTAGATTGTTTAGATTCCTTAGAACGTGATAAGCCTTATGAGTTCTAAAGTGCGTCAGAAGGAGGAGGACTTTCCTGTATGTGTGGGCAAGGTTTATATTCGTCGACATCTTCTTGGTGTGTAACGCTTTAACTATCAGTCTGGAGTCACCAAAGATAGTAAGCTTCTGGATGTTCAGCTTCCTTGCTTGGTTTAGTCCTTGCCACAGCGCCAGATACTCAGCTTGATTGTTGGAGGTGAGTCCTAGGCCCCATGCATAGGACAGGTGGGGATTGCCAGAGGGCTCGAAAATGATGCCTCCTCCTCCAGCATGACCAGGATTCCCTTTTGAGGCCCTATCAAAGAAAAGGCACCATTCATCGAGGGCTGACCTCCACTTAATTAAATCCTGTTCTTCCAGCCTGATTTCCCAGTTTGCCTTTTGAGGAGGTTTGATTACTTTATTGCATTGTTGGTTCAAATTGAGCTCCTTAAACCAACGATCTTCTTCAGGAGAGAGTGTAGTCGCATTTCTAATGGAAGACTTTGTGCTTAAAGCTTCTGAGAGCATGGTCTGAGCTTTAATAGCAACTTGAAGGGGGAGTCTTCCTTCCTCCTTAAAAATTCTGTTATTTCTCTCCAGCCAGATCTTCCAGCACAGAAATTTAGGGGTCCACATCCACGTGAGCTTGAGGAGATTTTTCTTACTGAGATTGAAGGGAGCGAGTGAGATCCAGCCACTTATCAACTTCGTTATTGAATTTGGTAGACTTACAGAGATTGAGCCTAACGTACAAGCCTCCATAACTCTTTCATGAAATCGCAGGAGATGAACAGGTGCTCGGTATT
This sequence comes from Pseudotsuga menziesii, assembly GCA_001517045.1. Taxonomy (NCBI): domain Eukaryota; kingdom Viridiplantae; phylum Streptophyta; class Pinopsida; order Pinales; family Pinaceae; genus Pseudotsuga; species Pseudotsuga menziesii. The sequence goes on along the minus strand of LPNX011209275.1, from coordinate 381,264 downwards.
TTCTTTAGCCCGTTTGCACAGAGGGAAACGTGAGGGCCCTTCATAGCCTTTGCTCTTCAGCTTTTCACTTGTCAAAATGCTATTATGAAGGAGAGTCCATATAAAAATATCAATTTTTGGAATAGATGGGAAGCTCCAGAGAGCTTTCCATGGCCCAGGGTTGGGAGGGACCCAAGGAAGCTCCAAAATAGCAGCATAGCCATCAGCTACTGTGTATTTCCCTGATCTTGAACCCCAACTTTGTTTGTCTTTGGATCTGGCGCTAATGGGAGACTTCCCTTGACGTAATTCCAATAGTTTTGATGCTTTCTCCTTGAGCTCGTGCGGATAGTCACCTAGATTCCAGCTTTCCCAGGATTCCTTCTCATCATTGCTCCAGGAGGAAATGTCCCACAGAGTGCTGCAGTTTTTTCCAAGAAGCCAATCTTTGATGTTTCCCAGCTCTTTTGATCCATTAAGAGGCTGATCCCCAAGGATCGAGTCCTCCCAGATTCTTATTTTTGCCCCATTTCTTGGAGTCCACATGAGCTTGGAGGTGAAAAATGGAAGGGCTCTTTTACAGAGCGAGAAAATCGAGGAACCTTTTTGTAGTTTTGTGGGCCTTTCGAGACATCTCTCCTTGTCTCCTGTGAAATATTTCTTCTAGAGGATTTGCTTGCTCCAGGTTCTTTTCCCTGTGATCATGCTCCAAATAATTTTTCCACCCATGGCTAGATTTTGGGTGGCCACGTCTCTTATTTGAAGTCCACCTTCCCTCTTTGGCCTCGTGACCTTGTCCCAGCTCACTAGAGGGAGCTTTTTTTCACAGTTTCGGCCACCCTCCCAGAGGAACCAACGAAGTAGCTCATTAATTCTGTTTGTAATGGTTTTGGGAGCTAGAAGAACCGAGCATTAATAGATTGGGAGGCTGGTGAGGACGAAATTCGTCAAAATCACTTTACCAGCTTTGTTGAGCCAAGTTTCCCCCCACGCGTGGATCTTGTTTTTTAGTTTGTCCAGTAGGGGTAGCCAATGGACAACTCTAGGTGAAGCTTTGAAAATTGGAATGCCCAGGTATGTAAAGGTATCCCAGATTGTGATGCCTTCCATTTCAAGAGTCCGAGATATCTCCAACATTTCACGAGGAGAGCAATTCCATCCATAGACCTTACTTTTGTGGAAGTTTATTTCACTTCCAGAGCTGTCTCTGTAGTAGTCAAGCTCTGTTTTAAAGTTCCTGGCTGTGTTGAGGTTGGCAGCTCCCAAAAGAAGAGTATCATCAGTGAATTGGGCATGGTTTACATCCTTGACCTTTGGGACAATTCTAATGCCAAAGAGAGACCTGTTTTGGAGACTTCTGTTCAGCTGGTGGCTTAGGACAGAGGCTTGGATGACAAAGAGCACAAGGGATAGAGGGAAGCCTTGCCTTAGTCCTCTTGAGGCCTGGAAAAAATTGGTAGAGCGACCATTAACCAACGGGGTGATCCAAGGGGCTGATATGCAAGCTTTGACCCACATAATGAATTTCTCACTAAATCCAAAATTTCTCATGGCTGTAAAAAGGAAATCCTGCTTGACTCTGTCAAAGGCATTGGCCAGGTCCAGCTTTACCACCATACCCTTCTCTTTTTTCTTGTAGCTGGTATGAATGGCTTCTTGGACTAAGATAATGTTATCCAGAATCTATCTTCCTCTCACAAACCCACCTTGATTTTCTGGGATCAGCTTAGGTAGGATTCTTTTGAGTCTGTTAGCCATTATTTTGGTTATGATTTTGTATCCTGTATTACAAAGAGAGATAGGACTAAATCTATTAAAGTTCTTAGCGCCTTTTTCTTTTGGAATGAGGGCCAAAAATGAGGAGTTGGTGCTGCCACCCAACTTGGTGCAATTCTGAGCCTTCTTGACCATTCTGTACAAGTCCTTTTTTATTATGTCCCAGCAAGAAATATAGAACCGGGCTGTAAATCCATTCGGCCCAGGAGCTTTGACTAGGTCCATTTTGAAGAGGGATTTCTTGATTTCTCGAATACTAACTGAACTGTTCAACAGCAGGTTGTCCTCATCATTAATCAAATTTGGAATATCTGAGAGAGGATAAGAATTCGGGTCCATTGGTTCTAGATCAGGGGCGGAATAGAGATTTTTGAAAAAGGAGTGGGCTGCCTCCTTAATGCCACTAAAATCCTTTATGACTTGGTCTTGCATCTGAATTTCATTAATGGAGTTATAAATTTTTCTGGCTTGGGCTTGCTTGTGAAAGAACGAAGTGTTTTTGTCTCCAACTTGAAGCCAGAGCGTCCTTGATTTGACTCTCCAGTATATTTCCTCTTCTCTACAAGCTTTGTGGTACTTCCTTTGAAGCTCAGCTTCCCGGATGAGCAAGGCAGGAGTGACTGGGGACTCTTCCAAGGTCAATTGGTGCCATTCCAAGGCCTTCTGAATTCTTTTCCTTTTAGCCATGGGAGAACCAAGTCCTTTAGCCCAGGCTTTCAGACCAGCTTTGAGTCTTCTAAGCTTTCCTTCCCAGACATACAAAGGGGATCCATAAATAGGTTCCTTCCAGGAGTTAGTCATAATATCAAGGAAACCTTCCTGATTTACCCAAATTGGGCTGAACCGGAAGGGGATAGGACCTAATTTTTTCTCAGGAGAAAGGGAGAGAGAAATCGGTTTATGATCAGAAGTATAATGCGGGAGAATCTTGGAGGTCGCCATAAGCCCAAGGGTTAGGAAAGAAGAATGAATAAGGAAGCGGTCTAGGCGGGCAGCTATGTGACCAAGTCCTATCCTTTTATTTGACCAGGTGAATTTTCCCTTGTCAGGAATGATATCTTCAAGATCCCAATCCAGCATCAAGTCTTCCACCCACTCTCTTGCAGCGTCCCTGACTATTGATCCCCCTTTTTCTTCGTCCAAAGCAAGAGTTACATTTAAGTCTCCAGCCACTACTAAATTTTCAGGGTTGTGGTGGTTAAGAAAAAGTTTTAAGGAATCCCGTCATTCTTTTTTTTCAACAAAAGAGACAAGAACATACATATTAAAGAGGCTTATAGGATGGCCGGAGTCTTTATGGAGCAGCTTGGTGAATAACCAGTGAGCGGTTCCTTCTTATTCTACTAGTTCGAGCTTTGCAGAGTCCTAGAACGTTGCTAAGCCTCCAGGAGCTCCTCTTGCACTTACAGCCCTACCCAGGCCTTTCTTCCAAAATGAGTTGCTTGCTCGGAGGAGAGCATCCTCCTCCAGTTTCGTCTCCTGGATTAGGAGGACTTCAGGCATCATTACTCTTACTAAATCCCTTATAGCTTCTTCTTTTAGGGAGCTGCCTAGTCCTCTGCAGTTCTAGGAGACGTATTGCATTATTTACCTGGATGAGTGGGATGGCCCCCTTTCAGGGTCTTTCCTAGCTTCATCCACGATCTGGTATTCATCATTTCTGGAATGGTATGCTGTGAGCCTTGAACCACATCCTTGTAGGACTGCTCTTCCCTTCTCTTCTTCTCAGTCTTCCATCCACGCTTTGGTTGGTCTGGGGTACCTGACGGACTGCTTGCTTCAGTATCTCCTTCCTCAGAGGATTCAGCTCCTGTTTCTGAACCCAAACTGATGTGTTCTTTTGATGGACTGGAGACACCAGGTTGAGGGATTGGATCAATTGGGCCTGGTGGTGCCCGAACTTCTTCAACTTCTGGATTATTTGTGGGGGTTTGAGCTACATTAGGATCTTCCTAGTGGATAGGCTTTGAGCTTCCTTCCTTTGGGGGTCCCTGGGCTGTTTTCTCCTTGCTTTTGGCATTGTTCGAGGTTTTCCCTTTCTTTACTTTCTGCCATCCTTCAGCATCTTCTTTCCCAGCGGCCAGTTTGGGACAGTATCTTTGGAAGTGGCCATGTTCTTGGCAGTTCCTGCACTTGAAGGGCAAGTGCTCGCAGTCCAACTTCTGGTAATGAGTCCAAGATCCAATAGTTAATTTTATTGCCTCAGGAAGACCAGCTTCAAGATCAACTTCAACACATATTCTGGTGTAGGTGTATTGTCCCTTATTATCAGCTTTTTCAATGAACCGTCTGATTTCGTTCCCTATTCTCTGCAGAGATTCGAAGTCCTAGCAATGCACCGGAAGGTTAGGGAGCCTGACCCACACTAGCACTTCTTTGGGGAGATCAACCGAGGGATCAAAATATGGTGTCCATTTGTTCAGGTATAGATCTTGCATCCCCATGAAGTAGGGGCCATTTCTAAAGATTAAGTCTCGGTCTTCTTCTGATATGAATTCAAAAACAATGAACCCTCTCCCAATGGGGTAACAAGTTACTCCCTATTTCAGATTGGGCTTCCAATTTCTCTGTATCCAGACATCTATAGACTTGGTGGAGGGCCATAAGCCCATAAACTGACCCACGAGGCCTCGCTTAGCCAATGCCAGAGCAATCTTCATTGGTTTTTCTACGAGAAGGGTGATTTCTGGAATTTCCTCTAGCTTCTTGATAAATTTTGGGATTGCCGGAGGAGAAGTCTTCTTGCCTCTGTTGTTGAGGAGCCTTCGGAAGGCTTCCTCATCTGAACTCGAAGGGGGGGGGCAACCTCCCCTCCCCCAGGCACCACCATGCTTGAACTCTCTCAACGCTGCCGCAGCTTCAACCCTATCGCGCGCAGAGCATTCATCAGGATGAGGGTAATATGTTTAATCTAAACAGCTATTACTCCCCATGAATGTGGGATAATACAACATACTAACTGGATGAATTAACATCAACTACTAATCCCCATGAATGTGGGATAATACAACCACGGGGGCCTCACTTGTTGACCAATATCCTATCACGTTAGTTCATATTGTGGGTTTTAAAATTATTAAAAATTGAACCAATATATTGCAAGTATTGGGGGGATGAGGGGTTTAAGGTGGGGCTAGGTAGGGTGGTTTATAAGGATTGAGGTATAAAAAGGGGTGGGGAGGAGGTTTTAAGTATTGGGAGGGGGTTTCAACAAAAAGAGTTTGGGTCAATATCTCTGGAAATTAAGGGTATTCTTTAATATCCCACGATCGCATGTGTTATGTGAGATGTTCACTAAGTGAAGTCCCCATGAATACAACATACTAACGGGACGGCTTACAAAGCATATGCGTCCAATATAATATACTAAAAAAATAAAGAGGAGGGTTGACACGGGTTCTTAACA
>LPNX011209275.1:319685-375918 GCA_001517045.1 Pseudotsuga menziesii | reverse complement strand
CCTTCATTATCCCATTCTGGTAAAACAATTTGTGCGCTGATGTTGGTGCCAATCACTTGCTGAATGCGAGAAGGAGGAAGTGCCAATTTATAAGCAACATACTCATTCTTTTGAAGAACTATATATGGGCCAGAGATATTTGGAGCGAGCATTTTATTCCCTTTGTGTTTCAAGGAGGATTGCTTGTAAGTCTGGAAACGAAGAAAAACCATATCACCAACTTGAAAAGTGCGCTCAAAACGGTGTTGATCGGCATGTTGTTTCATGCGAGCTCTTGCCATGTGAAGATTGTCCTGCATGAGGTGAAGAATCTGATGTCGGTTTCAAAGAACCATGTCAACTCCCTGAACTAGTGAACTGCTGGGGGTGGATGGAAGGAGTACTGGAGGTGCGTGACCATAAACTGCTTCATATGGAGTCATTTTAGATGCAGTATGGTAGGAATTATTGTACCACCATTCAGCAAGAGGGAGCTACTTTTCCCACTGATGTTGTTCTCCAAAGGTGAAACAACGAAGAAAAGTTTCCCAATATTCGTTGACGACTGTAGTCGGACCATCTATTGGTGGGTGAGAAACTAAACTCATATGCAGTTTGATGTCAGTCAGGAGAAAATGACTTGTGAAAGCTATGTTGCGGTCTGAGACAATGGAAGAAGGGATTCCATGAAGAAGGAATATCTGGTCCATGAAAATTTGTGCGATTGAAGAGGTGGTATATGGATGCCTGAGAGCACAAAAATGACTATATTTGGAGAGTTGATCCACCACAACCAAGATTACGGTCTTCCCTACATATTTAGGGATCCCTTGAATGAAATCCATCGAAATATATGTCCAAATCCCTGTAGGGGTGGGAAAAGGTTCGAGCAATCCAAAAAGGAGTGTAGTTTCACCCTTGTGGTGCTGACAAGGAGCACATTCGACAACCATATGTTGAATTTCTCGTTGCACCCCCTTCCAAAAGAAGTTACGTCGTGCCAGCTCATATGTTTTGATGAACTGAGAGTGTCATGCCGATGGAGAAGCATGGAGTTCATAAAAGACCGCATTTTTAAGGTCTGTGCTCTGGGGAAGCACCAGATGACCCGTGTATCTCAGAGAAAATCCATCCCAAAATGAATACGGTACCACACAAGGGTTACTGGCCAATTGTTGGATGATTTCAAATAATGAGGAGCCATTGACATAGCCTTGCTGAACAAAGTGTAACCAAGTTGGAATAAGCATAGAAATAACTGAAAGAGAAACATGGGCATCAAATGTGTGGAAAAGAGCATCCACCCACAGTTAAGAGGATTGGGTTTATTCTCTGATTCGAATGAATAGTACCGTTTTAAGAAGAAGAACTACTGGAATAATCACAGTGCCAGAAAAAATGTGGTAGAAATTCTGCCTGATGCCCAAAAAAACCTGTAATTAGAGTTAGGGTTTTGAGACTAAATTTTAAAATCAGCATAACTTGATCTATATTGCTCAGAATCACTATTATAGCCTATTTCTGGAACTAGAACAACCACTCTGCTTCTACCCACGCAATTGGAATAGAAATTTAGGCACTCGGTCAAAATATTGTTGCTCTGTAATTACCATGGCCGTCACCAAAATTCTGAAAAATTGCTGATTTTAAATCCATGATATATCCACTTCCGAAAATCCAAACATGATGGTTTCTTTTTTGAAACTATGTATTTTTGCAATAGGAATTCAGATATGTAACCTATTTCTTCTTATTCTTTGTAAAAAATTTCATAAAGTGATCTGAAAGTCGTCGCCCAATTTTGCCCTCTTTTTTTTTTGGAAAAAAAAATCCCACTTGTTCCAAGGAAAGTGCTCTGATACCAGATGTGGAGAACCTCCTGTAATGAACAATCAAAATACACGATATAATAGAAATATTAGAGCACAAAATAAATTTTGTTGATTGTGAGCCACTTAGAGGGGGCAACCTCCTTTGAGCAAGCTCAATACAAAATAACTCTTCGATGATTTCATTGGCCTCAACACTTAGTTATATACTAAGTCTAATCTAAACAACTATTACTCCCCATGAATGTGGGATAATGCAACATATCAACTGAACAACTTAACATCAACTATTAATCCCCATGAATGTTGGATAATACAACATACTAACGAGACGGCTTACAAAGCATATGCATCCAATAAAATATACTAACAAAATAAAGAGGAGGGTTGACACGAGTTCTTAACATCCACAAACATAGCACCAAGATTTGATTGTTCAAATTATACCTTTTGGAGAATTAGGATGGAAGTATATCTACAATCCCTTGGTGTCAATGTCTGGAAGTTAGTTGAAAATGGTTACAATGTTCCTAAAACTACTCTAGCTGATGCAACTGATAGAAGATGGTATGAATATAATGCAAGGGATAGAAATGCAATATTTTGTGGTCTAGTAGACTCCGAGTTTACCAAATTCATGTGGTGCACTTAGCCAAAGAAATATGGGATAGCTTAAGAAAATCTATGAAGGAGATGAAAAAGTTAAAAAGGAAAAGTTGAAAAATTTCTTAACGCAATTTGAAACTGTAAAAACTAGAGAAGAAGAAAATATCACAGCTTATTTTCTGATATGGATGAGATTGTCAATTCTATTAGCGGTCTTGGAGCACAAATATATGAAGCATATGTTGTACAAAAGGTACTGAAAACTCTACCACCTAGATTTTATTCAAAAGTATTAGTCCTTGAAGATAGAACGGACTTGGTCAAAATTACAAATGAAGAACTGCATATGAAATGAGGAACGAAAAGGAGAATTCTTCAAGGAAAGAGGAATCCTTTAAATACACCAAGAAAAAAAAATAGTAAGCATGATCAGAACAAGAACCCATCGAATGTATCAGATGAAGAGGAAGCAAACTTTGTGAGAAAACTAAAGAGGGATCATGGCCAATATAAAGGTAAGCTACCCTTTAAATTCTTTAATGTGGTAAGGTAGGTTATTTTGCTTCCAAATTCCCTTTTAAAGTAAGTAGAGATAGTGATAGTGATAGAGAACTCAACCACCAAGAATAAAGGAAGGCATACTAGCAAAGAAAAGAAGAAGGAAGAAAGAAGTTTCCTAAACAAAGAAAGAGCTTGTATTACAAGGAAGAAAAAAAATCATTTGAAGAAGATGATTGTGATGACAGTCCAAGAGAAGTACTTTTCATGGAAATTATTGATGATGAATATTTCGAAGAAAAAGACAATTGTTGCTCTTTTATCAAGGAAGAATTACCAGATGAAGAGACACATGAAAATCAATCAGAAACATCAAGGAAGTATTATTGTACAATGTAGTTTATATCTCACCAAGGAGTATTCTTACAATGGAATTTATATCTTACCTTCAAAATATGATGCAAGAGTTGGATCAGGTAGTAAAGAAGAAATATTCAATTTTGAAGATAAGGAAATTGCAAAAGTTGACTAGGAAGTTGAACTAATTAGTGCTTTGGAAGAACTGAAGAAATAAATAAAGATCAAATAATTAAAGGAAAAACCATTAAAATCTTAAGAATAGGTCAAGGAGAAAAAGGCTTCTCAAGAAACATTATCAAAACAAATGAGTAATAAGGAAAGAGATATTGAAAGACAACTAAATTTCGCACTAAATGAAGACAAAAGGCTTGAGGAAAAGAATCTTGTGTTGGAAGCATCACTAAAACAATAAAAAATGAAAAACGATCTGCTAACATAGTATCGTGTGTGAAAGGAAACAAATATATCTCACTCTAAAAGTGAAGTGGGTGAACTAAGAAGAGAGAACCATTCTTTGAAAAATCAAAGACAGTTCAAGCATGAAATACCATATTGAACAAATCAAAAGGTGGCAAGGTGTGTTTCAATGCAGAAATTGAAGCAATGTTTAACAACAACACGTCAATCCTGGATAAGATATTAAGTAGTCAAAGGTCTCCATAAGACAAGACTGGTCTTGGCTATGATGAAACAATTGAAAAATTTTGCGACAACAAGAGCAATTATGTTCCAAGTCAACTAGATACATTTCAGAAAAGTTCTACGAAAATAAGGAATGTGCCTTCAAAACAAGTTTAATATAGGTATGAAAATTCCTTCAATTATAAAGGTAAATTTAGTACACTGAAATGCGCAAGATGTAATTATTTTGGTCATATAATTAAGTATTTTCATACTGTGAGATTTTATGCTTGTGATGGTTTTGGTCATAAATCTCAGTATTTTCTAAGAACAGTGAAACGATCCGAAAGAAATATTTAATATGACATTGACAACAAAATATGGAGAGAAAAGGAAAGCAGCTTTGAGAATTATCAAATGGGTGTGAGCACATTAAAAAGGTGGATAAATAAAGTTCCACAAACATGCATAGCTGGAGTAAATAATCCAAGTATTTCTCAAGCAACAATTGAATACTTCCCTTCTCGCTGATATCTAAAGTTTTGAGTAATATCCTTGAATTCAACATGTCATCAATTAGGAATTTAAGGAAAGTATCACTAGGCATTATAGATAGAATATGATGCAATGGCATCATGGAGCAAGACAAATTGTTGCATATAGAATACATGAACACTCAGAGGAGAGACGAAGAGGTCCATTGTTATTTTCAAAAAAATCAACAAAGAGAGGTTAACATGAGTTGTGAGGATTTTGAATGTGAGCGATCAACGACAAGTGACAAGGGTGACATGAAGGTTAGTTATAGGTCAAAGAAAATATTGACCAAGAAAGAAAGAATTCATGAAACAAGATGATGACAATGGAAGGGACAACCAACTAAAAAATATAGAAACCCGATGACATAACCATTGAGGTAGATGGGGTACCTTCAGAGAAGTTATGGCGGTTATTGCAAAAGTCCCAGTGGCGACAATTGATGGGAGGATATACACGAAGCATTTAATGAATCATGGTGGTTTCTAGAAGTATGTTAATCTTTTAGATGAATATTTGAAGTTTCGAGAACCAGATATTAGCTATAAATACCAACTGATCTTCAAAAAAAAGGGACTTTTGGTAGGAGAGACTGTTGAGGGAGAGTTTTAAAGAAATTCTGGTTGCAGAGGATTTTGATGTTCATTACAAGAGTGAGGGAGAGTGAGTGAGAGAGAGAGAGAGAGAGAGAGTGATTGATTGATGTTCATTCCAACTAATTCAAGCTTAGAATCGCATTGTCAATTCCTCTGTAAAGTGATTGTTTTATTTAATTAAAAACCATAATTCTTGGCTAGTTTTTGTGTTGTGTGTGTGGTTGTGTACATTGATAAGTATCTGACCCACTCATGTCGCATTTTCATTAGTTGGTATTAGAGTAGGAATTTATCTTTTTTGAAAGGTCTAGTTGTGATTGGATAAGGAGATTCGTTCCAGCTACAGTTGGTAGAGTCATGATAGTGGTGATTTAGTCATCCAAGCATAGGAGTAGGGGTCATGATAGACTAGGAAAAATTCAAGGAATTCATCCTGATGATGAGGACATTAACGAGTTAGTGGTCGTAAAGGAGTCACAACGATGGGGATATGTTCCTAAAACCCTTGATCATAATTATGAAGAGTCCAAGGATGAAGCAAACACATTGAATGTGAAAGAAGAAGAAGACCCATAAGGAAATATTTTGAAAGTATTGTCGAAGATTAGGGGTAAGGTGAATATGGGTGTGCCTACCTAATTGAGAAGTATAGACCCTGAGCATATGAAATATTGGATCAGGGAAGTGTAAAAATATTTCGACATAGAGCGGATAAAGGACCCAAAGAGGGTAAAAGTTTCATGTCTAAATTTGAAAGTCCATGCCTCATTGTGGTGGGATAATGTGCAGGACGGCATAGTGAACAAGGGAAAAGATAAAGTGAATACTTGTGATAGAGTGGTCATCAATTTGAAGGAAAAGTTCCTTCTAATCGACTATATGATTTATTTGTTTAGGAAATTGTAAAACCTGCGACAATAGAAAAATGAATGTGAAAGAATTCACGGAAGAGTTCTATCGATTTTTTTGCAGGTCAGGAAATACCGACGAAGGAGAGGAGGAAGTCGTGAGGTACATGAATGGACTGAAGTATGCCATTCAGGATGAGTTGATCATTTCTAGGTTTAGTAAAGTAGAATAATCCTACCAAGTAGCTTTGAAGGAAGAGGAGAGGTTATACAGAAAACCTTCAATGAGAAGGGGAAATTCGACTACTCAAAGTAAGAAATTTTCCGCCACTAGATGGGAAACCAATGGGGTGAGGAAGGAGGAAATTAGTGATAAATGATGAGAGGAGAGCATGACAAGAGATAACATGCTTGAATACCAACAGGGAGGAGAGAACACTAGAGGTCAATAAAATAGTGGTCATAGAGGAGATTTTGGAGGAAGACGAGAATACCAAGATAAATTTATCTACTACAAGTGTCAAGAACAGGGACACAAAGCATATGAGTTCCCAAAAAAAATTCATACCATATGTCAGAAATAAACTAGAGGTCAGGGAGTAGATGAAGAGACCAGTCTGACTTCGAAGGGAAATTCAAATGAAGTTGTGTCGAAAGGAGGCTGAAACTTAACAACCCAAAGAACCCTATTACAACCTACATGACAGTAGGAAGGGGAGACGATGTAGAGAAAGTATATTTTTTAGAAAAAGGTGAAGATTCAGGAGTGTCATGGTTACAAAAGGGTCATCTTGTCACGATGACATGACAATTCCTAATTAATTTCAAGATTGGCAGGATACATGACAGCATGCTCTGTGACATGATTTCGATGGATGCATGCCATTTGTTGTTGGTACAGCCATGTAAATATGATCAAGACATATTATATGATGGTGACAAGAACATAGTTACAGTGGATAAATATGGAAATATTTTTTGACTATATATCCCTTAGCCAAGGAGTAGGGTAACTACTAGGAAAAATGTTTGTTGAGGTTTTCAGCTAAATCATTTCAAAAGGTGGAAAAGGAGAAACAATATTTCTTTACAACTATTCTGAAGGGACCAAGTGTCGACAAACCAACTAAATATGTCCTGATAGATGTCGTAGAAGTGTTATTGGAATTCAAGGGAACAATGGTTGATGAGATCCCGACCAGATTTTTGTCGACGAGGAGTATATCACATCAAATCGACTTGATTCCAGGGTTGAGTCTTCCAAACAAGGCACCGCACAGAGTGAAACCGATAGAGAATGTTGAGTTGAAATGACAGGTCCTAGATTTGTTGGACATAGGTTTGATCAAAGAAAGTTTGAGTTCGTTTGTAGTACCAATTATACTAGCACCTAAGAAAGGAGGAGAATAGAGGTTGTGTACCAACTCAAGCGTTATCAATAGAATCACCATCAAGTACAGGTTTCCATTGATGAGGATCGATTACTTAATTGATTATATAAGTGGAGAGACATAGTTCACCAAGATCGACGTGAAGAGTGGATACCACCAGATCTACATTAGGGATGGTGATGAGTGGAAGACAACCTTCAAGACGAAGGAAGGGATTTATGAGTGGCTATTTATACCATTTGGGATGAACAATGTGTCGAGCATGTTCATGAGGCCAATGAACAAAGTTTTGAATCCATTTATGGAAAAAAAATTTGTTGTTTATATCGATGACATACGGATTTCAATAAGATGAGAGAAGAACATTTTTCTCATATTCAAAAAGTCTTGCAGAGGTTAATCTGAGAGAATTTGTTGGTGAATCTGTAGAAATGTTCCTTCATGCAGGAGGAGTTAGTGTATATGAGATTTTATGATTTTGAAATAAGGCCCAAAGATGGATCCGAAGAAGGTGAGGGTAATATTAGAGTTGTTGCCAACTAATTCCACCAAAGTGAAGAGTTTCCATGGACTTGTCAGTTTTTACCTAAAGTTCATCACAGATTTTATTCAGATATGTGCAGTGTTGATGACATTCATGAGAAAGTGTGGGTTCAAGTGGATGGAATTATCTCGACGAGCATTTGAGAGGCTCAAGAAGAAGGTGACGAAGAGCTCAATTTTATCTCTTCCATATTTTGACCAAGTATTTCAAGTCGAATGTGATGCTAGCGGGTTAGAAATTGGATTTGTGTTGAGCCAGGAGATCCCACCAATTACATTCTTTAGCGAGAATATGGACAATGCCAAGTATAAGTATTTAGTCTATGACTAGGAAGTTTATGCTATTTTGCAGGAATTGAAGAAGTGGAGGCACTATTTGTTGCCAAAGTAATTTGTGTTGTTCACCAACTACCAATATTTGAGGTACTTGAACACCCATACGAAGTTGAATCAAAGGAACATAAAGTGGGTCGAGTTCTTCAAAAGTTATGCCTTTGTACTGAATCATAAGTCGGGGAATACTAATAAAGTAGCTGATGCATTAAGACGAAGGTTCACGTTGTTTGGGTACACTACTTTGAAGTCAACAAGGTTAGAGTCGATGAAGGTTGACTATAAAGTTGATAAATATTTTTTCAATGTATGGAATGCGTCGAAGGAACCATGGAGTGTTGAAGGGATCCATACTTAGATTATTTTGTATAGGAAGGATACTTATTCAAAGTGAATCAACTATGCATTCTTAATGGATCGGTGAGGGAGAACCTGATCATGGAATTATAGAATGGAGTACTAGGAGTACACTTTGGCATAAAAAAAACTAAGGAATTTGCTAAGGAGAAGTATTACTAGTCGTGATTGATGACAAATGTGAAGAAATGGATCCATCGATGTCGAGTGTGCCAACATACCAAAGGAAGAAGTCAGAATACAAGAGTATATGTGTCATTTACAGTGATGACTATCCCATGGTAGGATATCGGCATGGATTTTCTATTGGGATTAATGAGGAGAAAAGAATGGAACAACTCCATCCTTGTGGTAATCGACAGATTTTCCAAGATGGATCACTTTATTCCATCTCGAAAGACAAGAAAAATGACTAGTATTGTTGTTTTATTTTTCAAGGATATTGTAAGGTTGAATGGGTTACCGAATGTAATCTCTTCGGACAGAGATACGAAGTTCATGGCTCATTTCTAGAGAACCCCGTGGAATATTATTGACATGAAGTTGTAGTTCAATTCTATGTACCATCCTCAAATCGATGGGAAAATTGAATTCATGAATATGAGCTTAGGAAATTTGTTAAGGTTCCTTACTGTTTATCGGCATAACCAATGGGAAAATATGTTGATGTAAGTAGAATTTTCATACAACAATTCAGTCAATCAATTGACGAGAATGAGTCCATTTCATATTCTGCAAGGGAGAAGTCTGCATGGGGTAACCATCTTAGTCAAGGTTCCCACAGGAATGTGGAAGAGTGCAAAATCTGAATCGTTTGTTGACCATACAAAGGAAGTGAATGACAAGGTGAGGCGACAACTTGATAAGAATAATGTGGTATACAAGTTCAAGGCCGACACGAACAGATGATTGCAATCATTCACAAAAGGCGAGTTGGTATATACACACCTAAGGAAGGAGATATTTCCCAGAGGAGAATATAATAAGATAAGGCTAAAGAAGATTGTTCCATTCATAATCCTTAAGAAATTTTCAAATAATGCATATGTGCTAGAGTTGCCTCAAGCTATGGGCTTATCACAGACAATCAATGTTTCCGAACTGTACAAGTTTGAAGTAGAATAGATGAGTGATGGAAAAGAGATAGCCAAATTGTTCAGAAAGGGAAATGTGAAGGTCAGTTGAAGATCAAAGACTGTATTGACCAATTAAGAAATAATTTATGAAAGAAGCTGACAATGACGAAAGGAACAACCAACTAAAAAGCCAAAAACCCGAGAATATAATAGTTGAGCTAGTTGGGGTTGTTGCATAGAATTTATGGTGGTTGTTGCAAAAGGTTAGGTGACAATACCTGCTAAGAGGATCCACATGAATTATTTAATGAATCATGGTGGTTCCTACAAGTATGTGAAGATTCTAGAGGAAGAGTCGAAGGATCAAGAACTAGAGATCACCTATAATTCGGCTGCAGAGGCTTTCAAATTTCATTTTGAGAGCGAGGGAGAGAGTGTGAGATAGAGATAGAGGGATTGGTTGATGTTCATTCCGACTAATATTAGCTTCAAATCGTGTTATAAATTCCTCTGTAAAGAGATTTCTTTATTTAAATGAACACAGACATTTTTGGAAAATTTATGTGTTATGTGTGAGATTGTTTGTGATTTTGTTATGTACGTTGAGCAGTAGCTAACCCACTCATGTCACATTTGCATTAGATTATATTGTAGCACAAATAATAAAGTTCATTTAAGGTTGCTAAAGAAAGGAGAACACATATTCAAATCAACAAAGCATTACTATAACAATGTCAGTAGATAGATAATCATTTCCTCATAAGTAAAACAATCTTGGATTGGCATGATTTCATTATTCATCACATACATGTGCATAAATACAACACTTTTGCATACTCATAAGTTGTATTCTGATGGATTTGTCATTACTAGAAGTAAAAAGGCACACATCCATTTTACAAAAATGGAGCTCTGAAGACCAAAACTTATAGGAACACAACTAGGCCATAAGTGGCGTATAGACATAAATAAAATAAGTGTACATAAGACACTAAGACAAGCGCACATTTGTCAAAACTTCCTTAACAGGAATATTGGTTTACAAAATTGAAGTCTTCAGCAACCTGGTAGAAAAAGACACAGTTCAGTATCAACAACACTCGATAATGTGAGGATCAATTCAGTATCAGGAGACGACTATATTTCAGAACTTTTGGACATTCCTTGAAGATTATGCACCAGATTGAGCTCCCTATGTTTCTAAAATTTTGCATCCATCTCTTCAGGATTGCGATTTCATCATCATGCCAATAATTCACTTACGACTGGGCATACCATTTTCGTATATCAACTTCCTTATCCCAAGATGTCATGTTCTCAAACATTCTTTTTAATTTTTCAAGCTCCTGCTATTAAGACTCAATTGATTCAGAAATCCTAGCAATAACCACATTAACTTGTTGAAGAGGGATTTCCTTTGCAATATAAGTACGAGAAAAAAGATTAAAAAAAAAGAAAGGTTGATGGTTTTGTGTTGACTAGAGGTGCTAATAATCCCATAAATATATTCAAACATTTTCTGCCAATGCTAAGTGAAGGGACACAAGAGGTAATTGCATTTATGGTTGAATTGACAAACAAATCATGTCAATTAAATGGAGAAGATTGTGCTTGAAGAGAAAATCCTCCTGTATCACATGAGTACATGGGTCATAAATGATATATTGAACCACATGAAATATCGTCACACTAGGTATGTCAAATAAGTGTTGTAAGCTAAAGTTGTGTCAAGTTATTAAAAAGTTAAATGATGGATGGAGATATGTGTGACCGACGAAGAATTTAATGACACACATCAGGGGATATTTTATTTTTAAAGACGTGACAAGATGTGTGAAATCACATTAATCAAGAATTATTTATTAAGAAAGAAAAATCATTTGTAGTCAGTTAGAAGCAGAGTTGTTGTAAATAATCTGTGAGATGGCAGAGAATATGACGCAGTAGAAATGACCAAAACGATTAATTTTTAAAGCATGTATTATAACAACCAACTCTAAATCATAGGTAGCATAATTCTTTTCATGGATTTTTAACTTTCTTGACTCATATGCTATTACATGACCTTCTTTCCTTAATACTCCACCTAGACCCTCGTTGCATGCATCAGTGCATACAACAAAGTCTTTATTTGTATCGTCTATTTTTAAGATAGATGTAGTGGTTAATAATTCCTTTAACTTATTGAATCTTTCTTCACATTTTAAAACCTATACAAATCTTTTTCCCTTTTTTTGTAAGGATGTGATGGGATTCACGATCTTCGAGAATCCTTCTATAAATTTATGATAATAACCTATAATCCCCATGAACGATCGTACATCTGATACATCCTTAGGAACATACCATTATATTATTGTTCTTATCTTTTCATGATCCACTGATATCCCCTCCTTAGATATCACATGGCCTAGACACTATATTTTATCCTTAAAGAATTCACATTTACTGAATTTAGCATACAATTTGTGTTCTCTTAGAGCTTGTAATATTATATGTAAATGTTCATCATGTTCTTCTTTTGTGTTTGAATAAATTAGTATGTAATCTATGAAGACAACTACGAATTTATCCAAGTATTTACTTAAAACATTGTTCATTAAACACATAGAAGATGTTGGAGCGTTTGTTAGCCCAAATGACATAACTTCAAACTCGTAATGCCCGTATCAAGTTCTGAATGCAATTTTAAATATATCTTCATCTTTAATTCTAACTTGACGATATCCAAATCTCAAGTGTATTTTTGAGAATACCGTTTCTCCGTGTATCTAATCGAACAGATCATCTATGCAAGGCAATGGATATCTGTTTTAAATTGTCATCTTGTTTAACTAACGATAATCTATACATAAATGTTAGGTGTCGTCTTTCTTTTTAACAAATATGACATGTGCTCCCCAAGGGGATACATATCCCCTTGGTCTTATGTAATTCTTATCTATTAAATCTTTTAGTTGTAATTTCAATTCATTAAGTTCTAGAATATTCATCCGGTAAGGAGCCTTGAATTAGGTACAGTTGCTGGTACCAATTCAATAGTAAAATCCAATTCTCTTTTTGGAGGTAATCCTGGAATCTCTTCCAGGAATACATCTGAAAATTCTTTTAAGATTGGTATATCATCGAATTTTAACTTATCTTGTTTCTTCATCTGTTCATCATTCATTACATGCACAACAAAAACTTTACAACCTTTACATACATATTGTTTCATTTGCTAAGCTGAAATTTGTCTAACAGAAACTTTTCTAGGTATTTCTTTAACTGTAACTATTTCTCCTTTTTCATCTAAACATATAAATTTGTTCTCAAAACAATTTAAAACTACTTTTTATTTTTTCCAGTTGGTCCATACCATGATTAGAACATCATATGACCCTAGCAGTAATACATTTAATTTCACCTGAGTTTTGAATTGACTCATAAACATTTCACAATTTTTAACATAGCTAACTACCTTTATTTTAGTTCTTGTAGCTAACTGAACCAACCAATATTTTTCAAACTTTTTATATCCTGCCACCATATATCAACTTTTCCAGTTAAGTTATTGATATCCATTCTAACTTTCTTCCTTTCTGAGTAATTATAGATTTGAAAGTACTTTTTCATACCTGACAGCCATGCCTCGGCTTCTTCACATTTTTCCACCTCACCATTAAACGTAGGGGGTTTTATCTTCTTAAACTCTCCTAAAATTTCTTCATAAGCTTTATATTCTCTTTTCAGGTCAGTTGTCGCTATCACTACTTTCAGTAGAATATTTATACTTTTCTCAGTGCAACCTAACTTTTTTTTATGAAGAGTAATTACTTTCATTATCATAAAATTTTAACTTCTTACATTTACATTTGTAAGATACAGTTCCAGATTCAGTTTCATGTTATTTTCATTTCTCCTTTCCTTCATTATGTATTTTATCCAGCAGTATTTGATTTAATTTTTTCTGCTCTCTTGAGATTCTTTCATTATCTTCCTTTACAATCTGTAATTTAGCTTTTAAGTCTTTTATAGTTTGAAGTAATTGAAATGGTTGATTATTTAGTTCCACATATATATTGTTTGGATTATTATGATGTGATCCATCTTCAAGAGATGCCTTTTCTCCTTCCATTTCTTGTAAAATAAAAAATTATATTTATGTACATAAACAATTTTTGAACATAGTGAGTATTTTTTTATTTTCCTTTTTTGTATGCAAGTTGAGCCAGGTTTAGGCCTAGTGTTGAAAACTCGCTCTGATACCACATGTAACATCCCCAAAACTCCACAAGTGAAAAACATTGGTACACGATGTTTAGATCATTTAAGACCTAACTAGCTACATAAAGTTTTAAGAAGACAAGATAAATCCTACACTTCATTTTCAACCTAAAACTATTCCTATAATGAAACAACCTGTAAACTAAAACTGAACAATCTTATAAAGATAAATCCATAAGACTCCTGTAGCATTATACAGTCTTAGATGTTTCCGAAAATTGATTGTCGTAAGTTATGTTTACTTCTTGTTTTTTAAACCTTTGAGCTGACTAAATCTCTCATAACATTCTTCCCTCTTCTACAATATATCCTAAATAAGAAAAATGTGAGAGAGATAAGCAAAAACAAGAGACAAAAAAAAGAATATTACATTAGAAAGTATATGGTTGGTATATGTTTTAGGGGGTTTTAATTAGTTAATATTTCTTTAAATTTTTTGGTATTCTCACAAGCTAAATTAAGACAGTTAAGGACAATAGGAAGAATATGCATTGTACATTTTTTTTCTATAAAGTAATATGGATTTTTCTAAAACCATTATTAAAAATAAATAAATAAAAATTTATTTACACCTAAAAATTTAGCTTTCAAATAATAAAATCTGTGGTCAATGTTTCCAATAACGACCATGAGTTCTGTGATCAATGTTTCCTCTTTTAGATGGTAAAGTTATGAAACTTAAAGTTAAATTTTCAGATGAAAATGTTTATTATTTTATTTGTATGTGGAAATATTATTGATGAAGAATATGTTGAGAGGCATTAAATATATGAACCAGTGTTTTTTTCTTTTTGAAAAATGAAAAAGATTATTTATATTGAGAGTATATATATGTATTAGAATTTGAGATGAACTAGCATTTATGTTTTTACTGAATTGCATCAAAGTGAGATAAGCGTACATAACAATTTTTCTAAATAAACAATTTAACAATTTTTATAAATAAACAATTATTGCTTGAAATTGGTTGAAACATGCATTCAGAATAATAGTAATTTGTTAAGTGGTAATTTTCACCTATGAGTTAATTAAATCTATAACCTAATGTATAAACAATGTGAATCATAGAAGTAATTGCGAGGAGATGTGTAACTTCTTTTTAGTTTATCTTAAAGCCTAGATTGTGTTTTATAAACTAGCATAGATCCATCTTAAAAAAGATTTACCAAACCTCTAAAAGAATCAAATTTCTAGAACAATAAACTCATTTTTAAAGTAGAAATATTGAAAAAAATGTGAAACACTTTATGGTTTTAATTTGTAGTTATGTAGTTTTAAATATTTTAAATTTAATCAGGTTATTATTTATATATATAATAAATATATCTCACCTTTAAAATGGGCGAACAGGGATCTTAAGCTGTATAGTAAGCTGTAGAATCTATTTTTTTCACAAAAATAATGAAATATTATAAAAAATAAATAGTAGATTTTTTTTAAATGGCATATCAACTTTGGTGAGTATAACAGATAGAAAAAAGCAAAAGATAAGCATCTTTTCTTCGTAAATGTTAAAGGTCCGAAAATATTCTTCGACGACAAGTAGGACAGGTAGGGTTTTGAACGAGCCAGGTGGTTATGCAGGCGGGATGGAAAAGATGGCTGCATGGCAACTTCAACGGTAGCGAACTATCAGACGACGAGGAGCCTTCAACCACAAACTCGTTGTAGCAGATAGAGCACTCCGGATCGGTCATTGTTGACAGATTCTCCAGTGGAATCAATGGCATCGATCCTACTCTTTGTGTAATGTCTTCCAAGCTACCATGAACGTAGGCTAGATAATGGAATACAGGATCATCAGCAGGCAGAGGCCCTTCACGCAACTGGGTGTTCAGCTGAACCATAGTGTGTTCGCCATTTTCATCTAAGTAGAGGTTCACAAACATTCCCAGGTTTCTTAGAACGGGACTCAGTTGCTCATCACCATAAACCCGCCTCCCCAATATGATGAGATTCTCCACTTGAACAAACATGGGCGAATCAAACTGAAGCCCTAGAAATCGGTTAAATCTACGGGATAAGTCACAAACCACAGAAACCCACTGTTCATAAGTAACTTCTCTTCTTGACACACGGTAGTTGAATTGAAGGCATAATGCTGCCTGATCCTCCACCGACACTACAGACAGCCGAATTCTTCGTGCTATATGCGTGTTCACAGACCGTTCTAAAATCTGTGTTCGCTGCCATTGACGTCGTCGCTCAGACGCAGCTCTCTCATAAATTGCGCCAAGACTACTTCTGCTCCTCGGACTACCACGAATTGTCCTGTTCCCAGTGTTGTTTCTCTCCATGTTCGGCCTGTTGTTCCTGCTGCTCAAATTATTGCTTTTGATTTCGAACAGTTCGTGTTTGCAGCTAAAGTTCAGAAGATTCGTCTTAGAATTGCAGTTGAGTGTTCTATCACGCCCATTGCTTTTATATTCAAATCCTTTGAACTGTTCTCTCAATGGACGCGTTGTTTAAACAAAGCTGATATCCGTCACAGCAGACTAGATTAGGTTAAAATCTTTTGTAGTTGTAGAATCACTGATAATATATAACTATAATTTATTTTCTTTTTGTTAGATGGTTTTGCATTGAGATTTATATAAAAGAAAAAAAACGCAAATGATAATGTGGGTTTAAACCAAACAAAAATTTTAAGTTAAATTGATTTGATGTTAAATTTAAATATATTAAGAGAATTATATGTCAGATTGTTTTGGGTATTTAATAAAACCAAATTAAAATAGTTTTATATTAGTTTTATAAATTCAAAATAAAATAAAATAAATACTTAATTTTTATTGATTGATTGAGAAAAATAAAAAATATGATTCTATGTTCACGTAGATTGTTTTTTTCGCTGTAATGTTTTTTGATTTGTTGGGTCAACCTTTGGTCTAAGAAACCACAACTGATCTAAAACCTCCTTGAGAACTAAACCTTTTTTGATCATTTATTCTATTAAAACTTGACATGTTAATATTAATTGTTGATGTTGATTGATTTAAGACATTAATTACTGTTGGAGCCAATGTCTTTAACATGTCTTAAAAGTGGGCTTGACTTGGAGAATGAACCAAATTTAATGACTTTAGCATTTCATAAGAGTGGGCTTGACTTGAGAATGAACAAAATTGAATGGTATTCATGCTGATAACAATCCTTCATTTATTTTTAATTTTTAATGGTTTAATAGTGGTTGTTTTAGATAATAAATTTTTAAATGTATTTAGAAATAAATTATATAAATAAAAATAACTATATAATATTTTTTTACATGTTTTAATATATAATAATTTTTTTTAATATATATATAACTCAAAGTATAATATCAATTTCCTATTTTTTGTTTGTAAAGTTAATATTGATTTGAGATTTGATTTCATGGTGTTCACCAAGGTTTTTATAATCCACAATTTAGTATTAAAAAAAAAGATTTTAATTAGGAGTTGAAAAGCATATATCCACAATTTAGTATTAAAAAAAGGATTTTAATTAGAAGTTGAAAAGTATAGAACTAGAAGTAATGGGAAAGGAGGTCCATATACCATTCATACTATTGTGTGGTCATTAAAGCGTTGTTTAGATTAAGGAGAGGTTGTATGAATGATGATGTTATTTAACACTTTATGGATTTGGTTCTTGGCTAGGGCATAAATGGATTGTTCTCACCATTATCCATGCATGCCAAAAACAAAATATCAACCCACTAAGAGCAGTCTTGGGGCAAGTCAACCAGTCAAGTGCCAAATTTCACCACAACACTCAACTCCTTCTATTTAGGCCAACTCATAAATAAAATCCAAGGGAGGTAGACCTATAAAATCTAAGATTGTCTTCTTGGAAAAGTCAACTTAGGATTTAATGAATTAAACTACAAAAGCAAATGTGACAAAGTAACTTATTGAATAATTCGCAGGTTCAACATGCATAAAAGAAGATCAATACCATATCTATTGGGAAAATTGGATACCGCCTATGAAACAAGAAATATTCACATGCTATGTAATAAAAGATTACTTTCACCAACATAAATTAAAAGTTATTAAATTACTAGAAAGCCAAAGCAAAGTCAATTGTGAACTCATATATTATAAGGGGGGAAATAGACTTTAGAAAAAGAGTTAGTTTTTGAAGGAGGGTAAAGGATAGAAAAAGATTGTTTAACCCTCGAAAGGGAGGATGCCATAGTAAGAAACATAACAACCATGTAAGCATTCCATTCAAATCTTGGGAGGAGCCAAGAGCCATGAAAAAATCTATTATAAATTAATGGACTGTAGTTTAAACCTCTATATATGCTACATTGAAAAGCATAGAGGGAGGGACTTCTAAAGGATTGTTAAACAAAGAAGGAAGAGTTTCTCCTTGTGTTTTGTGGGTAAGTATTGTGGGTGCCAAACAACTAGTCCAACACGAAATTCTAGCAATAGTATACTTAGTAAATCTTTTCCTTGCTCTTGAGCTTGAGAATTTTCCTTCAGAATTCTACATTCATCTTCTTCGCCCTAGTGGTATCATATATGTCTTAATAAAGTTGCTAGGTTCAACATTCAAAGAAGATAAGTATATATTCAATTCTTTGTAATTTTATGGTTATGTGAAGAATAATAATCTTGTATTGATTTATAGTTTGGGTTATTAATATGGTTTTATAGATATAGAATTGTTTTATATTATGATACATGGCTTCTCTAGTAACCTAGCTTCAACTTGATGAGAATGTATAGACCAATTTAAAATTACTACAAACATGACACGATTTAATACCTTGTTATTATATCCAAGTTATTTTTTTCTTGTGTATTTATTCTCATCTACACATCATATGTGAAGTAAAAACTCAAAACAATAAAACTCCAAACTTGTTAGTTATATATATATATAAACAAAACTACCTGTGTGCGCAAGAAAAAGGGAGGTGCAGTTATTCTTCAACTTTTAGATGCTTCAAAGGTTGTTATCACTACATCATTCATGGCTATGGAAAGTGTTCTTTTAGGTCCTATTAGGTCATGTATTGTAAGAGATGATACTTGGTATCAGTGCCACCTGGGTTAGACCTAGAGACGATTATATGATCAACCTCAATCCAAGGATATAGTTCAAGAACGCAAGCCGAGCTTTGTTTTGTTGGGTAGATATAAGATGTTGATGAAGTTGGAGGCTAGCCAGCCTTTGACATTGCCATTTGCCTCTTCTGCCTAATTGGCGCTCTATGGGTCATCCTACACATTGAGTTGGAAATGTCGAGAACCTCACAATGAATTGCGAGGTGTTCACAAAATAAATAAAAATTATGTGAAAAAGAATGCTTTAATTGAGTTTTAACCCAAGCTTTAACCCATCGTCGAAACCTCTCTTTGCTTATTGTATTCACTAAGTCCATGTACAAGGATGTAGTATATGTTGATTTTGTAGTGTTATAATTATTAAAATAGTTTGCTAATAAATTTTGACTAAATTTCAAATTGATGTGATATTTCAACTAAATATGTCGAGGGTCGCAAATTTTTTTAAGGTTCATCTCCTAGGGTTAGTTTTTTGTGTATTAGGGTTTTTTCCTTCATGCTTATCATAAAAAGGCTATTTGGTCTCTTTTTGTGATAAGCTTGTCACTAATGAGCATAGATGTTGCATCTCTTCTTACATATAAAGCTACCACCATTCTAGCTACTTTTATTTTACAGTCTGTTTTATTTCATTCATTTAATAGAATCTAAGTTTAAGTTGTATAACTGTGTTTCTTGCAATATATCTGTGTACATGGTTCTATATATGCTATTTCATTTCACTCCTACATAAATCCGGATCACATATGTTAGGCGTTAACATGTTTGAACCATTGAATTAGGTACACTAATGTGCATTGACAAGTTTACGAGAGATGTCATCCACAAATATGGCAAAACATCCCTTGAGTTTTCCCACTAGGTTTTCCTTAAGAAAATAGTATAAACATATATTCATAGGATGTATCATAAAAACAATGGTCTCTTAATAATCATTATCCATACATTGACTCAGCAACTAATATATAAGACATGTCAACTACTTTAATAGAACACAACAATTTTAGAAAACTACACGTTTAAAAATGGACTTCTAAAATGTTTTTTTAGAAGTTCCCATATAGAAAAATTAAACTCTATAAGCACTTGTTATTTTATGGTTAAAATTGACAACTAAATTAAATTAAGTTGATAATGAGATGGATCTTGATTTGTAATTACCTTAAACATTAAATTCTTGAAAGAGACAATTGCTACTTTCGAAAACAAAATCTCAATAAAACCATTTAATAAAAATTATTGTTGTTTGCGTAGACCATTAATGCCTCCCTTATTTGTCGAGCTCTATGCAAATTAGTTGTTCTATAACTTGTAAATGTAATGCCCCACATTTTGGTATTAGACAAGTAGAATTGTATGTTGACAAGACACTTGATATTTGGACACATGGACCTGTGTTGTAGAACATGATTTTTACTAATATATGTATATGATAAAAATAGTTATATGTGATTTATTTAAATATGCAATTTGGTACATATATACAAGTTTAAAATTATGTTGTGAATGTATAAAATATACAAGGGATGGTGTAAATAAACATATGTTTCTTATGAATGCCAAAACATATGGAATACTATATGATTTTTTATATATATTTGAATGGATAGGAGTTATTGGTGAGCTAACCTACAAGGTCATCAGCTATGTAATAGTCAAGTGATTGTAGTGTAAAGGTAACATGTATGTTAGAGACATCAATACAATAGCATATATTATAAATTTTACTCATGATTTAATGTATGATTTCAAACACTATTATGATATGTGAGTAAGTGGTTTTGACAAGACACATAGCTTGCCTAGAGTGCTTATTCAATTGCAACCATAAGAAAAATAGTTACACAATATGGTTAAATGTAGGGTTCCAACCCTAGTTCTATTAGGGGGTGGAGGTGTTTCCCATAGTGTATCATTCAAAACGTGTAGCCCTCAGAGGTGTTGTTTATTGCATTTTGGATAATTTAGGTCGATATAGTCGAAGCTTTCACCTTCAAGTTATATTTGGAGTTAGGCCAATATAGTTAACTCTCCAACATATTGCATTAGAGAAAAGGGGAGGAAAATGAAATATAGAAGTGTGTTAGAGAGAAGGATGACTATGAGTCGATTGAGAATTTTGCATAGAGATTAGATGTGCCATTCTTATTCCTTACTTGATGATCAATGACTCTTAAATTATTGTGACTTTGTTAGTGAAGATTAATGGATCATTCAAAAACTATGCATTAGAGGCATTGATTATTTATTATTAGTGCGCATGCTAGATATGTATGCTAGCTATGCATACATACCATGCACATGTAAGCAAGAAGAATTACTTAATATGTTAATTACTAAACTAGGTTTTAAATTAAATAATTGATGATTTAATGATTATAAAAATTAAATTGCATATCCTTGAATATCTAGTAGCAATAAATATCTTTGTTGACTTTGATTATTGGGTGGTATGATTAATTGAATGGGTATAGTGGGTTGCCATAAAATTTGGAGGAAACTGTCAATTTGCATCAATAAGTACCTTGAGAAGAAGGAAGATCATGCTTTCTCTATATATTATTATTTTATTTTATTCATTTATTATCATATTTATATTTATATATTTCATAAAAACTTGAAGGGGAGGATGATGGCCTAATAATGATTCTGATTGAAGAGACTTAGCCATATTTGTATGGGGATTTGATAAATAGAGATTTGTATGAGGATTTGTATTGAAGGGGGCTTAAAGGTTGGAGCTTGTTGAGAATGGAGAATTCTTGGAAGAAATATTTTCTTGTTATAGTTTTTCTTAAATCCATATTGTATATTGTTTTTGATGTCTCATGCACAAAGGACTAGGAGGCTTAAAGGATTATTGGAGCTAGGAAGTTGGATAAGCTACTAGTTGGTAGAGAGATTTAATTCCACTCTAAGTATCAATGTAACTAGAAGAAAGAATCTTATTTTGTTGGACTAATGCTCCATTATTGGACAACTTCATCATTTAATGATGTATTTTTTACTAAACTATTATTATTGTAAGTGTTGTCATTAAATAATTGATCAATGAATAGTGCTTATGTAATTGCTTAGATATAGAAACAATGAGTAGTAATGCTTTTAATCATGTTCATATGGATTTTGTATTTTTTATAAAGTAAAGTTTGAAGCTTTACATATTGTATTAGGGCTTAGGATTAAAGACTAGGGTCAAAAGGATAATCATCATTAAGAAAACTACTTTGAACAAACTGAAGTAATTGCAACTCTATTACAATATCTGGTAAATGAAAATATTTTTGGTGTTTTATCATAGAGATGGAAATATTAACCTACAGAAGTCGTTTGAATGGTGAAGGAGCAATTAAATTCTATCCAATTCGACTGGATAGTGAGGATATGCGGTGGTACTCTAAAACTTTTGACATGCATAGTAAAATCCATAAGATTTGAAGAGGATAACACTTATAGGAGAAGAAGAAAATGCAACAAATCATAAAGGATATAGCCTATTATATCTTAGATTATGAAAACCTATGATAATTTGAAAGATACATTTCTTGACATTTGCTTTTTTTTATGGATGGCTTTGAGGAAAAGTTACAAATATCACAGATAATCAGCTTCAAGGGACACCCACCTCTTCCAACATTTTAAAAGTGTTAAATCTTATGGAAACATTCAAACAACATCTAATAAAATTTAGATTTTTTTTTAAATTGTTGATCTCAATGGATTTATTCAATACATATCTCATATTTTGGAAACCATCAAGGAGATGAAGACATGAATAAAATCGTCAAAGCCGAAAACTGCTAAGGACTACTAGCAGAGCCCTTAAGAAATCCTTAAAAAATGGCTTTATTAGTTGGGATACATGTCTTTAAAGAATAATAGTTGGGATACATATCTTTAAAGATATATGATTCTTGAAGAAGCTAGGATACATGTATTTAAAGATATTGTTCTTGAAGAAGCTAGGATACATGTCTTTAGAGATATTATTCTTGAAGAAGCTAATATGGAAATTCATGGTCTCCTATAAGGTTTGGTTTGGGACAATACACTTGGATGCTACTAGTATTCTATTGTTTTTATCATGCCACTTGTATTCGAGAGAATTGAAATCGTTTCTACTAATAGAAAGGAGCCTATGTGTTTTGGATGAAATTTGTAAATTGGCCTAACATATCAACAAGCTTGACCAATGACCTAGGTTGTAGAAAGGATGGGATACTTCTATATATGAAATTAGGTTTATAGTGGAAGCCTCCATTATGTGCTCCACTTATATTGAATCTTCAAAAGGGTGGAGATTTTTTCATCCTTGGGGAACAATGAAACGCTGGTAAAATTTTAGCAAAAGTTAGAAAGGATGCACAGGCATATGGATAGAGAAATGTGTATTATCTCTATGATGTCAATGTGTAATATCCTCGTCCGATTAGGCAACAAAACAACTGCTAACCTACTTAATCCCCATAGGTTCGAGCGGATACTGCATAAGAGGGGATTGACTGAGGACATTTGGTACTTAGAACAACTCAGAACACACATTCAGTACTAAAGTCAGCAGTAGGCTAAAAGAAGCCTTTTCTCTTTATGCTTAAAAGTCAACATCATATTAGAATCACATGCATGCAAAAGTAAAAGCACAAACCCTAAAAGTGACATGCGAACCCTAAAAGCGCATAAGGATCTATTTAAGAAGGATGAGGGAGCCTAAAGAGATACCTATGTTTATTACTGATTGATTTGGATATTTGAGCAGCAGCACAGCGTGTAGCTATGGCAGTTGGGGTTGATGACGGAGTCTTCAACTAACGAGGGTTCGGCAGTGCAATATCTTCCCTGGTCTCTTTCAAGATAAACCATCCAGGTTTGTCACCGCATCTATCTTATTCATCATTATTCAATGTTTCAGTGTATGCCAGAAGATTATTTGTAGGTTCATTCGTACAGCTGGGGGGAATTTACCTGGAAAACCCCAAGTCATTCACCGGGACCTCAAATCACCATATTTCTTCCGCATGTGGCCTACATCCTCACTGGCAAGATCACTCTACTGCTCTGAGTGATTATCAGCCACCGGTTTACTCACATGAAGCAGTTAGCAGTAGAACTGAGAAGAGGGAGGGCACGAACACCAATCAGGTGAACTGATTCACAAGGGTACCTAGAGATGTCAAATCTTTTGTATTCTTCGGCCATTCTCTCCGGCATGGGCATATCTACACTTCAAAAAATTTGCAGCTCCAACAAAATACCCCTCTACCAAAAAAATCATCTTTAACTGATCTAGACTGCTGGGGGCACTATGCTGGAAAAATGGGTTATTACTTCATCAGCTCAGCTTATCTTGCATGCGTATTTTCTCAGGAGCATATTCAACCAAATTATTAATGGTAAGTGTCACAATTTTTCCTACAAACCCTAACTCTAAATTCAGTTATAATTTAGGGCAATTTTGCATGCCCGGTTATACAGAAATTTTGCATAGAATTAGAGAATATCAATATTTGGGATATTACAGTGGTATCAGAGCATGTTCCTTGCCAGTTGTGGGCTTGACCATGAGAAGTAGATGAACACAGAAGAGGACACTTTTGTAACCTATAGGAAAAGAAGGAGTAGGTACACATAGGACTTTGAGGATATCCAACTAGAAGATACCAACTCAGACATGGACCCAACGAGTATACACTCTGACAAGGGAAAAGGAAGGGGAGAAGATGAGGACAGGATGGAGTTTCGCAACCTAGTAAGCACATTGCAAGACTTAGCCAAAGGGAAAAAGGACATACTTAATGCAATCAACAGATTATCAGTGAAACCAGAACTAGTTACACCTCTCTCACTGGTAGATACAGGGTCTACAAGCAGTAGTGGGAAACATGCATAAAAAAATATGCAAAACACACCCCACATATATAACAGACCTTCCCGTAGGCCTACTATGCCTCACTTCTTGGCAGATGCAGTAGCAGGTCCAGTCATGCAGGTAGAGCCTAGCGAACCCTTTGGGGATTATTTGTAGGAATACAAGGACTTAGGGGATGAGTTTCATGCAGCCATGTCTTTTTCAGATTTTTGCAACATGAAGAGTAGGAACAGGCCCAGGAATTTCAACAAGGGATTCAATCATAACTATGAGTTGCAGAAAACCTTGGGATGGTTGACCATCCCAAACTTTGATGGGACTCGCGGAGGTTCAGCGAGGATAAGGTTTCAGAAGTTGGATACCTATTTCCAACTCAATCCCATGACAGAGACATATGCCATTAAGTTGGCTACACTCCACCTGGATGGAGAGGCTCATGAGTGGTGGTACCATGGATTAGTGACATTGGGTCACAACACCATCCATTCCTATAGTGAGTTCACTCAGAAACTCATGGAGCGGTTCGACAGGAAAGATCCAGAGATACATTTCAGGGAGTTGGCTCAACTCAAGCAGACAGGTAGCACCGAGGCCTTCATCTTAGAATTTCAGAGGATAGTTGTTATAGTAACATATGTGTCAGAGAGTAGATTGACGATGTTGTCTACTGAGGCCCTCACAGAGCCACTACGGGGATGGGTGAAAGCCTACAAACCCCCAACTCTGAAAGATTCCATTAGCCAAGCCAAATATCTCCAAGACTCAGTTTCGAAGAACGAATTCCCACTCAAGACCAAATTTTCGATTAGCGACATGGACAAGAAACCTTTCCAGCAGGAAGTCCCGAAGAAAACATGGTTAGATGATGACACCAGGAAAGACTTGAGACTAAAGAAATTATGTTTTACTTGTTAGCAACCATGGGTTCCAGGACACAGGTGCACAAGAAAGGCCAAGGCCCACTACATTGAAATATATTCAAACAGTGAAGGGGAGGAGTACGAGCAGGAGACAACAGAAGAATTGTGGGCAGCAAAGGAGGAGTCACTCCAGGGTGATACACCAGAGGGAGTTATTGCTACTCTATCTGGAGTACCTAGATTCCATACTCTTAGGGTCAAGGGAGTAGTACAGGGCCAAAGAGTGGGAGTATTGGTTGATGGGGGAGAAACCCACAATTCCATTGATGCAGCTTGGGTATCCAAGAGGGGTATTCGACAAAGAAGTTTGAGGGATTTACTGTAGCAGTAGCCGAAAACTCTAGCATGGAGTGCAACTATTGCATTCCAAAACTAAATGTCACATTAGGAAAACCAGATGACAGATTCATTTTATGTAGTGGATGTGGCAGATACACATGTAGTATTAGGCGTTCAATGGATTTATTCAATAGGGAAATATACTACAGACTACCAAGCAATGGAAATGGAAATCCAGAGGCTAGATGGAAAATGGGTAGTTTTGAGGGGCATGAACACTTATCCCCCCAAACCAGTCTCTTCACAGAGAATGGAAGAAGTACTCAAACAAGATGACATAGAATGGGTTACAGAATGTTTTGTCACCTTTAGGAAACCTCCAGAGAACAACACACAACACCCAAATGATATTTAGGCTTTATTAAAGAAACACGAAAAGGTATTTCGGGACCTTCCAGCAGGTAGACCGCCAGACAGGGGCTTTGAGCACATCATTGAGCTAGAGCAAGGGACACAGACAGTCATCACCACTCCTTATTGGCATCCGAAAAGATATAAGGATGAGATCGAGAAGATGATCAAGGAATTACTAAAGCTTGGATACATTTGGCCCAGCTCTAGCCCCTTTGCATGATCAGTGGTCTTAGTCAAGAAGAAGCATGGCACAATGCGAATGTGCATCGATTACAGGGAACTCAACAAAAAGACCATCAAAAATAGGTATCCCATCTCTAGGATTGATGAACTCATGGACAAGCTATGGGGCACCAAATACTTTTCAAAGATTGATCTTCGCTCGGGGTACCATCAGATTCAAGGAAGGAATCAAGACATTTCTAAAACAGTTTTCCGTTGTCAATATGGTCACTATGAATTTCTGGTCATGCCTTTCGGACTTACCAAATCTCCAACCACTTTTCATTCATGCATGAACCATACTTTTAGAGCTCAGTTACGTAATTTTTTGCTAGTATTCTTTGATGACATCTTGATTTATAGCAAAACATGGAAGGAACATCTGAAACATCTGGACGAAGTATTGAGCATTTTAGAAGAACACTAGCTTTACGCGAAGATGTCCAAGTGTGAATTTGGCATGAAGGAAATGTTGTATCTAGGGCACATAATTAGTGCATAAGGGGTACATGTTGATATGGAGAAAATCCGAACTATCAGGGATTGGCCCACGCCAAAAACAGTCACAGAGACGAGAGGCTTCTTAGACCTTTGCACATATTACCGGAGGTATGTTAAGGGGTTCTCCCAATTCGTCGCACCCCTCATAGATCTCACAAAGAAGGGAGCCTTCACCTGGAATGAATTAGCACAGAAAACTTTTAAGGAGATGAAAGTCATCATGAGTTCTTGCCCGGTTTTAGCATTACCAGACTTCTCACATCCATTTGTAGTAGAATGTGATGCCTCGGGGGAAGGGCTAGGGGAAGTATTGATGCAAAACCATCACCCCATTGCATTTGAGAGCAAGAAACTGAAGAACTATGAGAGCCACTACTCCATATATGACAAGGAGATAGTATCCATCTTACATGCTCTCACTAAATTCAGGCAGTACCTGGTGGGAAGCAAGTTCAAAATCAAGACAAATCATAACAGCCTCAAGTACTTCTTGGAGCAGAAGGAGTTGAATGAGCGCCAACAGAAATGGGTCGGCAAAGTGCAAGCCTATGATTTCGAAGTAGAGTATGTGAACAGTAAGAACAATATAATAGCTGATGCATTATACATACAACCCGCTCCATTATCTCTCATGAGTATATCTACAGATTGGAGGGCTCTTCTCTTAGTGGAGTACTCCAAAAATAAATTCGCTTGGGAATTATTGGATGGGCAAGTTCAGGATGACAAGTACATAATCATTGATGACATCATCTATTACAAAGGCAGGATATACCTCGTCCCAGAATCAGCTTTAAGAAAGAAAATCATACATGCATCACATGACTCTCCACTATCAAGACATCAGGGTTTCTTGAATACCTATAGGAAGATCCGAGAGAGGTTTTCATGTAAGTGCCTCAAGGGGGAGGTTATGTAGCACGTACGGGAATGCACCATTTGTCAGCAGAACAAGATTGAGCACATCCATCCAGCAGGGTTGCTTCAGCCACTACCAATTCCGGAACAAAAGTGGGAAAGTATCTCCATGGATTTCATTACAGGGTTGCCCAAGGTCCAAGGGAGAGATTGCTTATATATCATGGTTGATCGACTGACCAAATTCGCCCATTTCTTTGCTATATCATCCGATTACTCCACAGCCCAGGTAGTCGAATTATTTTTCAGAGAGGTCTTTAGGTTACATGGGTTACCCAAGACCATTGTCAGTGATCAAGACAGTAGATTCACTGGTGCCTTCTGGCATGAGCTATTCAAGTTAGTGGGAACCGAGCTTGCTGCCAGCACGAGTTATCATCCCCAGAGTGATGGACAAACCAAGATTTTCAACAAGTGGATTGAAGGGTATCTAAGGAACTATGTAACAAGGAAAGAATGAACTTGGATTAAATGGCTACACTTAGGGGAATACTGCTACAATACTACCTACTACATGTCTATTGGGATGACACCTTTTAAGGAATTATATGGCTATGAGGCCTTGGACTTTGCAAATTTAGCATTCGGAGATAGAAGGGCTCCTAAGGCAAAGAATTGGATACAAGACAGTCAGGATATCCTTAAAATCCTGAAAGAGAACTTATAGACACCCTAGAATCAGCAGAATTTGTATGCAGACAGACACAGGGTTGAGCGGAGCTTTGAGGTAGGAGATCTGGTATACTTATGGCTCCAACCCTACAGGAAGTCTTCACTTAAGAATAAAGGAGCGGAAAAGTTAAAACCTCGCTTCTACGGAACCTACGAAATAATCAGAAAGGTGGGAGAGGTGGTGTATGAACTAGAACTGCCACAAGAGAGCAAAATTCACAATGTATTCCATGTGTCCAACCTAGAAAAGACCATTGGACAACACATTGCTCCATCAATAGAGTTACCTCCCTTAGATGATGAGGGACTATTGGTACTGATTCTAGAACAGATTGTGCATACTCATGAAAGAAAACTCCGTAACTAGGTGATTAGAGAATACTTGGTCCAATGAAGAGAATTACCTCCGGAGGATGCCACATGGGAAGAAGAACAGGTATTGCAACATCCCAGTTTGCAATTGCTTGAGGACAAGCAATCTCAAGCAGGGAGGACTGTAATGTCCTCGTCCGATTAGGAAACAAAACACCCGCTAACCTACTTAATCCCCATAGGTTCAAGCAGGTACTACATAAGAGGGGATTGAATAAGGACATTTGGTACTTAGAACAACTTGGGAAACACATTCAGTACTAAAGTCAGCAGTAGGCTAAAAGAAGCCTTTTCTCTTTAGGCTTAAAAGTCAACATCAAAATAGAATTGCATGCATGCAAAAGTAAAAGCACAAACCCTAAAAGTGACATGCGAACCCTAAAAGCGCATAAGAATCTATTTAAGAAGGATGAGGGAGCCTAAAGAGATACCTATGTTTATTATTGATTGATTTGGATATTTGAGCAGCAACACAGTGTGCAGCTATAGCAGTGGGGTTGAGGATAGAGTCTTCAACTAATGAGGGTTCGACAGTGCAATATCTACCCTAGTCTCTTTCACGATAAACCATCCAGTTTTGTCACTACATATATCGTATTCATCATTATTCAGTGTTTCAGTGTATGCGAGAAGATTATTTGCAGGTTCATTCGTACAGCTGGGGGGAATTTAGTTGGAAAATCCCAAGTCATTCACTGGGACCCCGAATCACCATATTTCTTCCACATGTGGCTTACATCCTCACCGGCAAGATCACTCTCCTGCTTTGAGTGATTATCAGCCACCGGTTTACTCACCTAAAGCAGCTAGCAGCAGAACAGAGAAGAGAGAGGGCGTGAACACCAGTTAGGTGAACCGATTCGCTAGGGTACCTGGAGAGGTCAAATCTTCTGCATGCTCTGACCATTCTCTCCGCACGGGCATATCTACACTCCGGCTAATTTGCAGCTCCAACAGAATACCCCTCCACAAAAAACGTCATCTTTAACTAATACAGACTGATGGAGGGACTACGCTAGAAAAAGGGGTTATTACTTTATCAGCTCAGCTTATCTTGCATGCGTATTTTCTCAGGAGCATCTTCATCCGGATTATTAGTGGTAAGTGTCACAATTTTTCCTACAAACCCTAACCCTAAATTCAGCTATAATTAGGGCAATTTTGCATGCCAGTTTTGCATGCCCGGCTATTCAGAAATTTTGCATAGAATTAGAGAATATCAGTATTTGAGATATTACACAGTCGTTGTAGGGAAGTGCATCCCCAAAATCCACAAGAGAAACCATATCATGCTTATGCAATCACAATAGAGAAACTTCTTCAACCTATTGGTCACACCAGCTTGTGGTTACAAATTTATAGCAAACAACATATCATTTAGTTAAAATGGAAGATACCTAAAACCTTCAAGAAAGATGGAAGATGGGTTTCCTACGTTTTGATTGTGTTCTTTTTATCAAATATTGATGCATTGATATCAAAATCTAAACAAGCCTCCCTCTTAGCTTTAATCCTAAAAGGAACTAAGTTCCTAATTTAGCACAACCCCAACTTCAAATAGTCATGTTTCCTTGTTGTGATTATATCTTTCAATGTATTGGGGTATCCAACATTCCCACTATACTTTAAACAATTATTTGTATTTTAAGTGAATGTCTACAGTAGACAAGAATAATAGTTTTCTGCTTTAAAAAGAATAAATTGTACAAGCTATGAATTTTCCCTAGAAGAAGGTAAAAGTGTCGGTGTAATGTTTGTCAATTATTGGACAAAGCAAAAAGACCCACCACAAGCCTATGAGGAACCCCAAGCCTGGGTCGCATGTACTACACGTCCAAGCATAGCATTATATCCATTGGTGAATTCATCTAACAATGAACCCACCATTTAACTTACTAGGAAAACCATAAGCAAGTTTAGCTCCAAGCCCACGAAGTCGACCAGATTGAGCCTAGGATGAAGCCACAAGAGAAATTGAAGGCGACCAAAGGGCAAAGGCAACCATGGCCATGCTCAAAGGGTGGCTAGACATGGTAGCCATGCCTGCACCCAAAAGGGATCGACTATGGATTGCAAGGGTCGTGCCAAATAATAGAGGGTCACAAATGATTGAAAGAAGGGTAAGCAAAAGAAATAGTTAGTGGGGCATTTAATGATTGAAATGTTCCTTCATGGCCGCAATGGCCTCACTATTCTACTCTACAGTGGATGTTTTTTTCAAAAAAAATTGTCTGTAATCACAAGATCACCAAGTCCTAGAATAGAATAAGGCCAGGTTGTATCTGGTGGGAAATATCATAGTGTATAAGTCCAATATGGGTGGGAAAAATCATATTATCATAATTCGAGTAGTTAATTAATGACATAATGATTTTGTGAATTATAATGTACATATCTAAATATTTAATAGTAATAGATATCTTCATTGGCTTTGTTTATTGATTGGCATGATGTATTGAATGGGGATGGTGGATTGTCATAAAATTTGGAGAAAATATAAAATTTGGGGAAAATATCAATTTGCATTGTTAAAATAGCATGAGAAGCAAGACTTTACATTCAATGTTTAGTATTATTTTATTTCATATTAATTTATTATATTATTTTTATTCATATATTTCCTAAAAACTTAGGGAAGGTTGATGGCCCAATAATGAAGGTAGTTGAAGACATTTGTGTAACTCTGTATGGGGATGTGATAAATAGAGAGGAGGTAGTGTTGAAGTGGGATTAGAGGTTAGAGCTTCCTGAGAGATTGAAGATTTGGAAGAAATATTTTCTTGCGACAATTTTTCTTATAGCCACATTCTGCATCGCTTTTTTTGGAGTCACAACCATCAAGGGATGAGAAACAAAAATGTTTCTTGGAGCTAGGAAGTCGGATAGGTTTCTAGTTTTTAGGGAGCTTTGATTCCAGTGACTGGGTATCAAGGAAAGGAGAAGACATAAACATATTGTCATTGGACTAATGCTCCATTCTTGGACAAACTCAACATTTGAACATGTATTTTTCAATGAATTATTGTTGTTGTAGTTGTTATGAAGTAATTGATCAATCAATGTTGACTAAATCATTGTAATTGTATAGATAAACCAGCATAGATCCATCTTAAAGGTGGCTCTACCAAGCACCGAGAGGGATCAAACCTCTCAAGGTGCAAACCCTTTCCCCTCTATTGAATCCAATACTCACCCATTTTGTCGTTAAAATCACGTCTTCAACATAATATGTGTAGTTGAAAGGCAGGTTGTCATGGATTATCATGCTACAGGGTATCCCCGCACATTATTGCACACTACCATGGATGATACGCGAAGGGGTATCACTTCATATATTTGATTATGTAGGTAATATTTGTGGTAATTAATATCATATTGTTCTAGCACTTTGTTAATACTCTTATTACCTATCCAAATCAACTTGTTACCAGCGCAAATTAGTTCCATATCCCTACAAATTAATTGTTGCATTGGATGACACATGTATTCATGCATATTCTTGTAGTCTCTAGATGCATAAAAAACGATAATATTGCTGCAGTGATCAGAAGCGAAGGTAATGTTTGTATTAGGTCATTAATTCTCTGTCTCTCCCAGGTATTAATCCATATTGTTGCAGTCTATGCATCCACTGAAAATGATAATATTGTTGTATTGAACTCGCAGGTAATATTTGTATCATATCATTAACTATCAGTTATGTAAATAGCTCAAGTATTATTTGCATTACATTGATATATTTTGTTTGCATTGCAATGATATCTAGATAGCCCACGTATTATTTGCATTATATAGTTGGTTGATATATTTTTCACTACAACAAATGAAGAATTGATATAGGTTTTTTTTAGCGCAAATGGAAAATATGTTTAAACCACTATAAATAACCCTAACTCCAGTTTCAACATGATAGAAATGTTTGAATATGGTTATAATATTTGAATGTTTTAATATTTATGGTTTTAAATATTAAACACTTATTACAAGGGATTTAAGAGAAAGGTTTTAGACGAGATTTCAATATTTTTGTATATGATGATGATGATAGAATGATAAGAGGTTGAGTAGTTAATGTCATAAAGTGCCTTGAAATGTGAAATTTGAGAACTCTAGGGTGGAGCATATTAATTATTGGGCATGATTTACAATAAAAATCAATATTTAAAAAAAAAAAAAAAATTTAAAGTTTGAAAAATCACCACAATACTACTGCCTCTTAAATATATTTTGAAAAGTTTGAAAATATCCAAAACAATGATGAATGTGATTTAGTTAGAATCTGGTTATCAAATTTAACCTAAAGCAATATTTTTTTTAATCTAGCTTTAAACTGATATTTTTAATGCCATGTTAGTTTTTTAAATATTACAATGTGAAAATGACAATCTCTAGAAATTTTACTTGTTCGTATAAAATTTTAATAAAAGCATAACCTTACAACATTATATTTTTCCAAAGCAAAGAAGTTTATGCATGAAACTTAACACACTGTTTAACTTGAGCGATAGCAGAAATATAATTAATAATAGATTTATCATGAAGAAAAAAAATAATAGTAATTCTTTCTTTTTCTCGCCGCTACCACTATACCTCTAGGTGCCCCACAACACCCCGCAAGCACGAGACATAGGTAAGCCCAAGTGTGATTTGAACTCATGACTGAATCGCCAATGAGCCACACCCGTGCCGGTACCGTGAGATTTCTTTATCAAAAAGAAAGTTTATGCAATTTTTTTTAAGAAAAAATTTATGTGATTTAGTTAGTTTTAAAATGAAGGTTAAGCCTCTTTAAATATGAGCCTCAACAAACTTCAAATATGAATTTATAATTAGCTTTATTTTTATTATGTTTTGATATTTATTTTATTTTTATCAAGTTTACCGATTTTTTGGTATATTCAAATGATTTTCTTTTATTTTTTATTTTTATTTGAGCCATTATAACGCATCCCCCAATGAAAACATATGAAGAGAATATTTAATTTAATGTAGAATATTATATTTAAAAACTTGATTAAATATTAATTTTTTAAACTTAACAATATAAGCCTTTTCTGTTTTAAAAGAAAGTTAAAACAAAGATTGTGGTTGATGCAAATTTTATTTTGCTAAATAATTAATAAGAACATAAATGAATATATTGCTTCTAAGTTTAAAGAAAAATTGTGGTGTGAGAAAGATTTAGAGGCCAAAAGAAAATTAAGATATTACAAGAAGGTCATCAACCCTACTCTTGAGNCCTAAGAAAAAAATTAATATAGCTAAGATAAGAACAAACTCGCATGAGCTCCACAGCGAAACTGGTCGTTGGACAGTCCCTAAAACTCCTTGGGTAGAAAGAATCTGCCACCTTTGTGAGAGTAAGAACATTGAAGATGAAAATCACTTCCTATTAGAGTGCCCTGCATACACCCACATTAGATCCCAGTTTTATAATCTTTGTTGCAATACCGACATTCCTAGCCTTTTAGCTTGTCAAATTTATAGTAAGCTCGGGACGCTTCTCTCCAAGCTCTTTGAGCATAGAAATATCACTTTAAAACAAACTAATTAATTTTCTTCTTCAGGGTCCGATATACCAAATTTTGGTCTCAGGGGACGTTAACCATCATCATCATCATCATCAATTATAATAATAAAGATTTAGTTTGGGTTAATATTTCATTTTTAATTTGGGTTAACCAAAACTATCACATTAAGCATGAAGACAAATATAATAGTAATTTTGTTTATTACTTGAAAAAAAAATTATTAGAAAGAAAGTTTATGCAATTTTTTTAAAGAAAAAATTTATGTGATTTACTTGGTTTAAAATGAAAGCTTAAGGATGTTGAAGAAATGTAAAAATCAAGACGCTTCGTATATAAATTTATAATTGACTCTATTTTGTATTATGTTTTGAGATTTATTTTATTTTATCAAGCCCACCAATTTCTTGGTATAATCAAATTATTTTATTTTATTTTTTATTTTTATTTGAGCCTATTACATGCACCCAAGGAGTTACGCATCCCCCTACTTGGGTGTAGAATGGGCCTCTCCGC
Organism: Pseudotsuga menziesii; assembly: GCA_001517045.1. NCBI lineage: Eukaryota > Viridiplantae > Streptophyta > Pinopsida > Pinales > Pinaceae > Pseudotsuga > Pseudotsuga menziesii. The sequence continues at coordinate 340,807 of LPNX011209275.1, read as the reverse complement.
GCAATGAAGCTAATATTAAACTTAAAGAAAAATATTAGATTTAAAAACTTGATTTAATATTAATTTTTTTAAACACTGAGCGTGTTCTGTTTTAAAAGAAAGTAAAAACAAAGACTGTGCTTGATGCAAATTTCTTTTTCCTAGATAATTAATATTTGTAATAATACAGATTTTGTTTGGGTTAATATTTCATTTTTAATTTGGGTTAACCGAAATTATCACATTAATCATGAATACAAAGATAATAGTAATTGTGATTAATACCCTGAGATTTCTTTATCAAAAAAAAAGTTTATGTAATTTAGTTAGTTTTAAAATGAAAGCTTAAGCCTATTGAGGAAAAGTGAACCTCAACACACTTCATATATGAATTTATAATTGACTATGTTTTGTTATTATGTTTTGAAATTTATTTTATTTTTATCCAACTCACCAATTTTTGGTTATGTTCAAATTATTTTATTTTTATTTGAGCTTGTTATAAGCCGATAATAAGCACGGAAAGAGTTACACATCCCCTACTGGGTTGTAGAATGCCCCACCTCTCCGCCCAATAAACAGTAAGGAGTGTCATACTTGTAGTCATGTTCATATGGAATTTTTTTTTTTAAATAAGATTTAAAGTTTTACATAAAATATAAATAATGTATGCCTATATTTTATTTTATCTTGTCTTGAGATACATCACGAAGGGATGAAAAATCTATGCAAATTAAATGTTTTATAATTTGATGAAAACTCTATGCAAATTAGATGTTTTATAATTTGAAAAGAATAATGGTGACAATCTATGCCATGATCTACTTTTCTTTGGCCTGGAACTTAGGGGACAACTCATTGATGTAGATGAAAATGAAGCACAATATAAATTTCCCGTTACTTGATTGAACTCAAAAGCTTCAAACATAATCTATTCCTTGATTTTCTGACATTTTAACACCACATTTTCTTTGCAGGATGAAATCCTTGCAAAATACTTATAAGCCTCAAAATGTCAACCATAAAGTCTTGGAGGTTCATAAATTCATTACGTTTTATATAGTTTATAAAAAATCTTTACAAGGTTATTACATGCCTTATAAAAAGTATTTATAAGGTTATTACATATTTTTATAAAAAAGTCAATTGATTTTTGTATGGTAAATTTTGGGGGAAATAAAAAGTTGAAAATTGATTGATCTTAGAGTAAGACTTAAAACGTTGTTTCTTATTGGCTAAGAATTTGTCTTCCTCAAATGTGAAGAAACAAGTTAAAGCCGTAAAACCTAAAGGCATTTGGGAGAAGTGAAAGTCTGCCCCCTTAAGAACCACCAACGGATTATTTTAGATAGCATAATTTTCCTTAAATAATAGTGATAAATCAGCCTGCATTCAATATAAATACAAACCAATGATGATTGTACTCACTACTAGTTCACAACTAAATTGTGTTGGTTTTGCCATCTCAAAAAAAATTAACAAAATAAAAAATAATAAACAATATTGATAACATTTTTACAAAATAATAAACTTATAAACTTTAAACACTCTCTCTCTATGCAATTATTATGAGGACATTTAACCAATTATATAGCTTCCCTATCTCCAACATCGATCATAAAAAAAATTTCAACATTGATAATAAAAATTCGGTTCACTCATCAATGAACACACCCACTGTGATGCATTCCTCCGACCAGTTACATAGCATGGTTCAGTTTTAACCAATGACCAAACTGAAGCTAAAACCTTAATTCCACTATAATCTTTTGGGGGCAGCTTACCTCAAACGAAACAGCAAACTCTCAAGGTTTCCTAAGGTTAAAATTTTACATTCTTCAATAGCATACATGTCAAACCAGGCGTCATAAGAACAATAAAAGACAACAAGGTGTCCATTTAGAATGTTTCAAAATATCTCACGAATTCGTCGTAAAAAAATGAATGACTTACAATTAGGAACATATGGAGGGAATATTAGTTATATGTCCATTGAAAAGACTAAAACTGAAGCAAGGTATATGCTAATTTTTAATATAGAAACAAGTTGAAAATCATTGTGGAAGAAAAATGATGACCGCCAAAACTGACTACCTTAGAATTTTGCTTACATTCAGAGTCTGCAAATTATTGCCATTTTGTAACCTATTCTTTGGTAATGTCTTCAGCAACCTTATCAATTCATATGTTCTAATATCTCTTCCAGAGTACAAACAAAGATCCAAAGCTGTATTTCCATCCTGAAATATTTCATAAGCCAACAAACAATATTACAAACACTGAAAATTGTAAAACGCATACCTCATGTTTCAAACATTTGCACAATTCACCCAATAAGAATGCGTGGGTCTAAAGATGTATCTACTGGTATACTTAAACTAACACAGTTATATTCAAACAAAGAAGGTAAGCAAGCTATGAAAACTCCTGGTAGAGGCATGCTTTGCTTTAAACAGTAGAAACCGTCAGTGTGAATTATAGTTTGTGAAACACTGTAGGAAGTGCCAAAACTGACAGAATGTCCACACAGTGAAAAGTTTGGATTACATAAGTATGAAGGACGATTCTTAGGTAAACAACCTCATATTTACTTATAGAAACCCCTCAACTCACATCGATAGAAATGTCAAACAGACCTGTAAAAACTGGGTCGCTTGTAGGAAGCTGTAGCCTGTAATATATGTTTCCGTCCACTTCAGAAAGGCATCCTTCTTTCAATGGAGACATTTTTCCTTAATATAGGAGCTGAAAATCTAGAAATTCTAGAATCTGGTCCTGGTGATATTTTTGTCCATCTCTTGCTTATTTCATCCAAAGAAACTTTTCAAATTTGTTTGCAGCGAATCAGCTGTAAAAATGTCAATTAAAGCTAGGTATTATGGTTTATGAATAGTTCCTGTCCCTAAAAGATGTATTTTATGCATATATTATATACCCCACTTGGCAGTTTTGTTATATGTTTTGGCGTGCTTTTACGTGTCAAACAGTGTACCATGGGCTTATGTCCCTTGCATTTCCTTCATCCCACGGAAGTGGGTACAGTAAGAATAATCCCTGGCAAAGGGGATAGCTCCCGGGCATCTCTGAGCCATGACCCATCTGATGGGTGTAAGGGATACCTGGACGTCCATTGACATCTCTTGAGACGTTTATCTGTCCCCTACGTTGACAGATAAAACGGCAAGAATGACTTGAGGTTGATGAAAATTTGAGTGAATTAATCATCTAAAAGTAGAAATACAATTCAAATGCTCAGCAAAGTAGTTAACTGTCAATCCGCTACTATTATGGTGCAATTTTTATATTTAAAATTCACTATGGTCATTAATCAAATAACCAAGTATACAAATATTGTAATATGCACAACACCGATAGCCTAGAATTGTTAAAGGTTAACAATTTAATTTATCTTTTCTCTATGGTTAATGCATTTGTGAATCGTAATGTAATGCCCATTTTCTCCTCGAAGTTGGAAGCAAATGTCTGCAATGAGCATCTTGCATATGGAAAACCTAAAGTGCTCAAATCCCAGTTTCTCAAGTAGCAACTGTTCTGTATGTCATGTATGACATCAATATATAGGAATTAAGCCTATATCTCATGGAAGAAATTGTGAATTTATGTGCTAGTGTGTTGAACTAGCAGATTTTATGAATTTAGTTGCTGATGCATGAAACTAGCAGATATTATGTCTGTAGGTGATAGTATATCAAACTAGGTTTTGGTGTAAATTAAACTAGTTGTGATATACGATAAAACAGTTCTTCCTTCCACTGAACATACTGTGAGGTTTTGGTGTAAATTAAACCAGTTGTGATATAAGATAAAACAGTTCTTCCTTCCACTTGACATACCATGGAAGTGGAGGGATGTTGAAAATAGCAATATCATTAAATCTGTTGTTTTAGTTATTTTTTCAACTTATTGTGATATAAGATAAAACAGTTCTTCCTTCCACTCAACATACCATGGAAGTGGAGAGATGTTGAAAATAGCAATATCATTAAATCTGTTGTTTTAGTTTATATATTTTTTAGGAAAGTTTGGAATGGAAGTTTCAAGTAACCTCAATTATCAATGAGTATTTTGGAAAGTTTGCTTCTAATAATAACTGACATAGAAGAATAGAGAATGCATGAAAAGAAGGTAGATGCAGGGTGACAGGATTGAGTGATATAGGATGCTCTTCATAGGCAATTTCTATTGTTTGCATCCTAAGTCAAGTTTGGGAGATGTTACTGTTAGGGTGGCTAATATTTTCTTGTGAGTTTTCTTGCGCTAATTAATGCACACCATTAGTGCGAAGGGTACTTAATGCACATCATTAATGGATAATTAATTTAGACCACGTTGGTTGTTACTAGTTAGATTTTGGGCTAGGTCATTTAGTTCTAATGCCTATTTAGTATGTATGAGGTTCTCACCTTGTTTTTGTATCACTCAAGTATATCATTCATTCTTGATATTCATTGCTTATTTAGGTAACAAGGACACCCATCTAAACACCTGTGTCAATCTTCAATGTTGTTTCTTTTGGTACTCAATGTCAATCTTGAGTGGAGTTCTTTTATGTGTGCAAATAGAATATGACAATTATGAGCATCCAACTAACCCAACCCCCTTAGGGGGTACGTTAGTGTTATGGTTGTTAATATTTGCTTGTGACCCTTATTGGGCTAATTAATGCACACCATTAGTGGGTGAGCTACTTAATGCACACCATTAATGGATAATTAATTTAGACCACATTGGTTGTTATTGATTAGAGTTAGGGTTAGCTCATGTAGGTCTAACCAGTGTTTTGAAAACCGGCCAGACCAAAACCGGAACCGGCCAGTCTGACCGGCCAACAAATCTTAGCGGTTTGAATTGTGACAAAAATCAGATTGGAGACCAGTTCAGTAACGAACCGACCGACCCGAGGCATGAACCAGTCGGTTCATTACCAAAAAGGTCCTAGCCGACCGAGCCCGTAACTAACTGGTCGACCAACATCCAAACACCTCCGTGAGGCCCGAAATCAACTTGAAATTGTTTTTTTTAAATAAATAAACTAACCTAAAATCTAACTCAAAAATGCATGCTAATGTTATAAAAAAGACCCCCCTCCCTCCCTTTTCACTCACATCATCGAATTAGCTCTATTGTCGAGTGTTTATCTCTTTTGTAGCCACCAGTTTGGAGTTTAGACTATGCCGACTCCTGGAGTTGGAAACTTGGGCGGGAGTTGACTGTTGGAGTTGGACAGTTGAGCCTTGAGCAGCTAGTTGCTACCCGATCCTTGAATTGGACGCTGAGCTTGATTAAGCCTGGGCCTGAATTAAAATTATTAAATTTGTGTAGCTGCTTGTAAGCTTGTAGGAGGTTGTGAGCCTGTAGGAGGCTGAATTGTGAGAATTGGGAAGGCTTTTCAAGCCTCAAATTTCCTTCAAGGACCAAGGTATGCTCCATGCTAACTGTATTATGCTCATGTTAAATTAAAATTAAAATTTGTTTTTTTTTTCTCAAAAAAAACTTGAAATGCTAAATTGCAAATAATATTTTTTGTTGTATTTGCATTTTAATGTTTCAATTTGCATTGTGTATTTTCAAAATCTTTTCCATTTTGCACCTGCAAAAACCAATTTTTTGCATTTTCTCAATGGCTCCAAGAACCAAAGACGTTGCATGGACCCATGTTGAAACTCTTGATGGTGAAGTCTTTTGCAAATATTGCAACAAACATATACGTGGTGGGGGGGGGGGGAGGTTCATAGGGTGAAGCAACACTTGGCTGGAATAAGAGGCCCAGTTCTCCCATGTGAGGCACCAAATGAAGTAACTAGAGAGATTAGAACTAATTTATTAAATCAGTTTAAAAAATTGAAGAAGATAAGGCTAGGCAGAAAGAGATAAAAGCTGAGGTAGGGAGGAAGAGAGAACTTACCAATGCCACTATGAGGATATCCGGATTAAGTGAGTTTGAAGGCTCTTCCTCTGCCCCTTCTTCTGTTGGTAGGGACCCCTTCCATTATGTTCTTCCCTCTTGTCCAAACATTGGTGAAATTCAACCTAAAAAGAAGAAGACCCTTCAACACTATTTTTCTACACCTTCCCCCTCCTTTGCAAGTGCCAATGGCTCTCAATCTCAAGCTCAACCGACCCAAATTCAATCCACCTCAAATGAGCATTGGAAAAAGCAATGCAAAGAAGTTGCTTATGAGTACATTGCTATATAGTGGTACGATTCAAATATCCCCTTCAATGTCACCCGTTCTCTTTATTATCAACCCATGTGGGATTCCATTTTTGTTGCTGGTAAGGGTTTCAAAGGCCCTAGTATGCATCACTTGAGGGGATCACTTTTGAAGGAGGTTATGTCCATAAATGAATACTTGCAGGGTTTTAGGGTGTCATGGGCCACTACAGGATGTACCATCATGCTAGATGGATGGATCGATACAAGGAACCATACAATAATCAATTTCCTTGTCTTTTTCCCTCAAAGAACCATGTTTCTTAAATCAATTGATACATTTGATAGGGTGAAATATGCAAACCTGCTATTTCAGTTGTTGGATGAAGTTGTTATGCAAGAGGGGGTGACAAATGTTGTTCAAATCATCACAGACCTTGCTGGTAAGATGTTAGAGAGTAAAAACAAAAACATATTTTGGACCCCATGTGCTGCGCACTACATAGACCTCATGCTTGAGGATATATGCAAACAAGATTGGGTCAAGGATGTTATAGAGCATGCCAAGAGAATTACAAAATATATCTACCACCATTCACGGGTATTGAATCTGATGAGGAAAAACACTGGGAACAAGGAACTTGTTAGGTTTGATATCACGAGATTTGCAACTCACTTCTTGACACTACAATCTTTCATTTCCCAAGAGGAAAACTTGCAAAAGATGTTTTCATGCGATGAATGGATTTCATCTAAGTGGGCTCATAGGAAAGATTCAAAAGAAACCAAAAAGAAATTTAATGATAGTGCACTTTGGAAAAATGCAGCAGAGGTTGTGAAAATTGTTCAGCCCCTTGTGAAGGTGTTGCGGTTGGTGGATGGGGAAAATTTGGCCATGGGTTACATTTATGAGGATATGGATGAAACAAAGGAGAAAATAAAGGGAGCATACAAAGACAAAGTGGCCAAGTATAGGCCTATTTGGGATATTATTGACAAAAGATGGAACTCCATCGCCCTATACATGCAGCTGGGCATTTCTTGAACCCAAGGTATCATTACAGAGTTCAGTTAGGAGATGATCTTACAAGGGAGGTCAAAGATGGTTTGTATGAGTGCCTAGAGCGCATGGTCCCTTATGAGAGTGAGCAGATGGAGATACATAGACAGATCATCTCTTTCAATAGATCCACGGGCACCTTTGGAAAAAACCTAGCAAAGAAGGAAAGAGATGAGACCAACCAGGTAAACGCCATTTTGTTGAGGATTGTAAGGAGTGCTCAACTCCCTCTTAATCCCAGATTCTTTGCAAAGATCCTTGAACTCTTCCGAAATGAATTCTCCGCCATTATCCAATCGTAGGATCTTGATCTTCCACTCGAGGTGATTCGGTCATATCATGATTCTTCTTAAGCTCTTTCTTCTGTCATGGTGTATTTGTCCCTGGGAGGTTCAAGTTCCTCTTCATTTTGTTGGAGTGAATCTTATTTGAGTGTTATGGTAGAATCGTCATCGCTTGTTCTTTGGAACTGGTTTCATCATTCTTTTCTTGTAGGTGATTGTCCACAATCTTTCCTACAACTCAAATTCAGTTGCATGATTATAACCATTTCACATTTTACAAAACATATAAATAATGACAAGTTCTTATGCACAAAGACATATGTCACACTCACACAGTCATGTAACTATCTTAGCCAATACAACATTTATCCTATACCGTATACATACGATAACTTACTAGATTCCTTCCATCTCGACCAAAACATTATTAAGAGTGTACACTACTCCCAATATGTCAGCAAAGAGGTTTCATTCTAGATAAGTAGCAATGGAATGTTGTATAGCACCATAGGCTACTTACCCATCACATGCGAGTTAGTAGTATATTGTTCATGAATGCAAACATTCTGACATGCATAATTCATTTTCTAAATCTAGGAGCATAAATATATAAACAATATCATATGACAATTCAAATACTTATCTTTGTTTGTTTGTTTGGTGGACTCCCTCTTGATCCTTGTCTTCTTGCAGGAATTACTGGAGTCTTTGACAGTGTGCTCTACATCATCTGATTCTGAGGACCTGTGTTTGTCTTGCTCATGTTGAGCAATTCTTCTATACCATAGATCACATAGGACTGTGTATTGGTTCTGAATTTGAGTGCCACTCCTTCATTCACAACCGCATCCCTTCTTATCCAAATGTTGAGATGGATAAGAGGTTCTTCTTTATTATGGGTTGAATCCTTATGGATTAAAGTACATATTCCTCATCGCTTGAGGAATCTTCTTTTGTTCTTATCCTTTCTGGTTCGTCCTCTTCAGCAATGTGAGCATGATATCTTTTCTTGTTAGTCATCTTGTTGGAGAAACTTTTGTTTCTAGGACAATCTCTGGAGTAGTGTCCCTTCTCATCACATGTGTAACATCTAACACTGAATAGATCTCTTCTGGGTATCCTTTCTCTTTTGTGATGGTGGTCCTCCCTCTTGTTGTGATTTCTTCTAGTGTGAACTATGAGAGCTTGATCATCAATTGCTCCCATCTTCTCTTCTCTTGTTATTAGTCGAGCTTCTTCTTGAGTGCATTCTTCCCATAGTCTGTTGAAGGTGATCAACTTATTACTAGCACGTATTCCTTGAATCAATGAGTCCCATGATCTTGGGAGACCATTCAGGGTGGTCAGAACGATCTCTCCTTCTTCTACCTTTTCTTCAACTGCTTGAAGTTGTTCCTTGATTTGAGCGACCCTTGTGAAGTAGGATTGTATGGTCTCTAAGTTTAGGATCTTCACATTCTTGAGTTGGTTCCTTAATGTCATCTTCCAATTGATGTTATTCCCTTCGAATAACGTCGTCAAAGCATCGAAAATCTCCTTAGGTGTCTTCAAAGATGACACATGAGGAATGAGATGATCTTTTAATGGAATCTGCAATAATTCTCTTAGCTTTGTCCAAGTTCTTCTTGTGGATAGTGTTGCTAGCTTATTTGTACCATAGTTGGATTAGCTGAAGAGCCGCCATTTGACAAACATGATAAATGTTTGTTTCCAGTGTATCAAATGATCCGCCTTTGTGCCTAGCCAGTTTTGGCAAGTCAGTTTTTGTTTTGAATAATTATGACCATGGCCCCGTGGGGTTTGTAATAAAATGTGCTAGTAGAGTGTTTTGAGTGGTTCGCTCTCCTAAGACATAGAATTTCAACTAAGGTATTCCAGGGAGTTTTTTGCCCTTGACAATTATGCTTTGCCTATAGCCGAGTATAATTGGCGAGGTTTTCTCCCACGTCCTCCAAAGCTAGAATGCCCGATTTTGAATTCTAGGCCTTGGGGGGTTATTAGAGCCCAACTAAGTATGTATAAACCTACTAGACATTATTAGAATAGACTATGGTCATGTCCTAAGTCACTAGGACCCTCAGAAAAACTTTCAAGAAAATTTTACGGGACGCGTCAAAAAAAAAAATTTCTTTTTAGTTTTTCCCAAGTTTTTAATTAAATTTTTCCATAATTTAAATGAAAAAATTGAATTTGTAATAAGTCAGCCATCCGGGGTCCGTTTTCAGTGATTTAAGGCTCTAACCTTAAGCCAAAAATCATTCATGATCAGCCAACCAGCTAGCTCAAAGTTTCAGATCATCATTCAGCCACATAACTCATAATTTCTCAAAAAAGTTGGTTTTGGAGAAATTATTGATCAAATAATAAAAATGATTATTTTGGAGAAAATCCAAATCTCTCCAAATTAATCCGAATTCAACGAAATGAAATGCAGAATGACATGGCATTGAGCATTAATGATGATTGGAGTTAACACAAATCGGCTTCAATGAGCATTGAGTCCTCAGCTACTTAGCCAATTCGCCTCCTTCAGTGATGACCACGTCTGGGTGAGGTGGAGCTTGTCTATTGGCTTGGTGTTATGTTCGAGGTTAAGGAGTGACATGTGTTCATTGTTTTTAGGTATGGGCTCCTCCTTACCTAGCTCTAAGCTCCTCCAAGACCTCACGTCTTCTCTACCTTGCCTCACGTGTGCATCTCTCATCCTTCACGCCCTAGGTTTGGAGCCTCACGCTTTTGATGATGGAGGGCTCATATGGATGGTGGTTGGAGTGGTTAGGCTTGGAGCGGGGGCGCCTTGCCTAGGTGGAGGCCTCCCCTCACTCTTAGATTGTTTATTTTTGGTTTGGCTCTCTCACTTGGCTACAAAGCTAGGTTTGCGCCCTCCTTGAGTTTAGGATTTCAGCACTCTTTCATTGTATAAATAGAGGCTCTTTTAGCTCTATTGGGATGGATTTTTTGGACATAGAAACTCCGCAAAAATTGTAATCAGTATTTCATTGAATAAAGATTTTCGACTTTGGAGGTCTATGTGATTGTTTCTTTATTGGTGGATGTGTCTATTATGAGGTGATTTCTTTCCTTGCTTTCAATTTGTTACTCATGTGTTGAATCAAATAACTAGCTTTAGACGTCTATTGTTAGAACCTAAGATCTTCCATTTGCAGCTATCAAGTTGGATTATTATGCAAAGTTTATCGTAATCTAGATGAGTACAAGTATTCAGTTATATGAAGTATTGATCTTGGTTTAAATATTCATAACCTACTAGTTATTTTGTTTGATCTCACTGGATTTCGAGTTTGATTATCTTAACTGATCTTGCCGTTTGGAGAATGGTGCGAACTCAGTTGCATCAATCTCATCTCCATCATCATAAGAACCTTCTAACATTGTTGTCTTTCAGGACCTACAGAGTTGGGCTTTTTCCAAGAGGAAAAACACAAGGAGATCTTACTCCAAAGCTCCATCTTCAAATTTCCAATATATATTTTCTTTGGTTACCGGTTGCTTTAGGAAGCCCTAGTTTATTTTTTTCCACCCTTTGGCTTCCCTTCCATTGCCTTGTTTGGCCTGCTTTTCCTCTTTCCCTTTTGCTGCCCTCTTTTCCTCTTTCTTCTCGTAGTTCGCTGCCCTCTTTTTGTTAGTTTGCAGCCATCTTTTTTACTTTTTGCAAGCCTCTTTTTGCCTTTTGGACAGCCCCCTTTTATCCTTTTCTCTCTCCCATTTCATAGCCTTTTCTCCTCTCTTTCCTTCTCTTTCACCGTAGAATTTTACCCCTCTATTAAGTGTTGGTTTGTAGTTTTAGTTGTTTTAATTTTTTATTAACATATAACGTTTGAAGTGTTTAAAGCTATTACTTTCAGGAAGAATCAAGAAAATCCGAAAGGCTAAGGGCAAGCAAGGAAGCAAGCAAAGAGCACAAAAAGACAAAATATTCCTCTCTTCTTTCCATCCCTTTCTCACCTTGTTCTTTCAGGAAAAGGAAAAAGCAAAGTCAAAGAAAGCATTGTAAAATTAATAAAAGAGCAAGTGGGATTAAGGCTCCTGTTGCCTACCTATTTCGACTAGGTGGCAACGTCATGTACATTGCAGATGTACATATTGTACAATTTGCACCATGGAAAAATCCTAGGGATTTTTCACTTAGCAGGGCAATTCTGCCCCTTTTGTACACGAAATGTCTACTCCCCTGCGTGGGATAATTAATGTAACTTTATATGCCAGCATGGATCATTCCTCTAAGGATGTCACCGTGGACTTTATTATCAGGGAAGTCCTCCTCACCGAGAGTTTTTTTCCCCTTCCAGTTAATCTTGTTATCTAACAATTTTAATTGGTTGGATTTTTCACTCACCAATCCTCCAAAGTGGTGAATTGACGTTCTAATAATCAAGCCCATGAGGTGGCTAAGGTTTCAAGTTGTTGTCCATGACCATGCTAGCCATATCTTGTAGCTTTGTGGAATTTCGTTAGGATTTTGATTTTTTCCTAATTAATTAACTTTACCATTTGGTGGTGAATTAATTAAGTTTTGATATAATAATGTAATCTCTTGAACCTTGGCATTTTGTAATAGGGGCTATGAATGCAAATGAAAATGCTATGACACCCCTTAAGCCATTGGTTCGAGTCTCATGTCATTCTGACAAGGGGTTAGGAAGTTAGATCAATTTTGGTTAAGGCAAGGTATTTTTTCCTAGGAAATTAATTTAATTTCCTAGGGTGAAAAATTAAATTTTTTGATTTTGAAAGAAAAAATCAAATAAAGCCATGGTAATTAAGTTTGGGGGGTGGCTAAGCATAGTCATTTTTTATTTTTAACCCCCCCACCCCCCCTTGGTCAAAATAAATTTTTAAAAATCTCCTAAGTGGGGCGCCTCTCTTGTCTTAATAAAAAATAAAAATAAAAGATAAAATAAAAAGATTAAAAAATATAAGATTAAAACAAAAATATAAAAGATAAGAATAAAAATTCAAAAAATCAAAATTTGAGTCAAAGGAGGCCCAGATAAAAATAAATAAAAAATAAAAGATAAAACTTAAAAATTAAAAATAAAAGATTAAAAATAAAAGAATAAAAAATAAAAGATAAAAAATAAAAGATTAAATATAAAAAATTAAAAATAAAAGATTAAATAAAAGATAAAAAATTAAAAATCAAAAATCAAAATCAAAATAATAAAATCAAAATTTGAATCAAAGGAGGCCCCATTTGAGTCATGAAAACCCTAGATCTAAGAGTTAAGCTTCATTGTGACATGGATCTATCTTTTTTACCATTGATTTGAAGAGGCCCCTTTGCTTATGATTAGTGGATGGCTTGCAAAGTCAACAAACCTAGATCTAAGGGTGGAGGAGAGCTAGAGTTTAGATCTATGTTTTGGACCTTTCATTTAGGAGTGGGTTTGGGACCTCTTCAACTATAAAAGGAGGGCTCCTCTCCCTCACTCCACACAATTTTCTCATACTAAGGTTATGCTACCAAATTCTCTCCTCTTCTTCTCTCACATTTCTCTTGCTCATTTTGCTCAAGCCCTAAGAGGCTCTTTTGTATCAAGCTTTGCCCTAGTTGGGCCATAATCAAGTGAAATCTTTGGAGGAATTCTTGTCTCATGGTGTTGGCTTTCCATTTTCAAATCTGAGGTATAACATTTTCATTTGTGACTTTATTTTTCATTATACATGCATAGATGCCCCTTGCAAAAGTCTTTGCAAAGGGGATTTAGTTGTGAATGGTTATTTACATCTATTTGTGAGTAGTTTTACCTAAATCTACAAAGGTCTTTGTAGATCTTTTTATTTTGCTCACCTCTTGCTGTATTTTGTAGATTTCTCACAGTTATTTTGCAGATCCAAGGGTTTGGAAGAGGGCCTCCCAGGTCAAGCACTTATCTTGCATTTTATCTTCAAGATCCATTCATTTATTCAGGGTTTCATTTTGCATTTTCGCTCATATTTTTGTCACTGTTTTAAAACTAGGTTTTATTCACTGTATAGTGAATAAAACCCTTGTTTTAGGGCTTTCATTCATAGTAGATTAATTTGGTATTATAAATCTGCAATTTACTTGTCATTTCAGGGCCTAAAAACCCATTTTTAGGCCACCAGAAGTTCAAGTTTTACATAGTTTCAAGTTCATATTTTTGCACTATTTTTTCCGATTTTTTTGAGCTAATAACTTCTAACATACTTTCTGTAGTGTTTTCTGCTGTAAATTCCAGCGAAGTAGGTCACTGTTTTTTGCAGGTTTTTACACAGGTTGGAAGGAGGTGCTGCCAAAATTTCATCAAAAAAATGCCCTAAAATTTTTGGGTGCAAAAAGGGGTCCAAAACCCCATTTTTTCCTCTCTTTTCTATCATTTGTAAACCCCAAAGAGTAGTACTCTTGGGGTATTCTTCAAAGCTCTTTAAAATGATTTGTAAATCTTGTATATGAAGTTAGAGTAGTGATAGGGTATAACAGTAATTGTTAGATTTACTTTTCTGCAAGTAGATCTAGTCTTTGCTTTCTGTTTACCCACCATCTCTGTTAGAGGGATTGATGTGTGGTTAGGTTAATTGTTTAGAGTAGTTCTTTCGTTTGCAAAGAAGTAATTTTACAACTTGCCTTTCGATGTATCCTCTGTCCCTATCCGTTATCTCCCTTTAGGGAACTCGGATCAGGGTATGAAAAGCAGAAAGGCAGGGGCTTAGATTTCATTAGATAACACTGCCTTGTTTGTTTACTTATTTCTGTACCAAACACATTTGCTTTACCAGTCCAGGGTTCAAGTAACAACACCTCCCATAAGGAATACCGCTTGATTGAGTTCTGTTGATAGTTTTAAAATTTACTTGCATGCTTAACCACTACAAGATTTAAAATTTACCCCTAAAATTAACCAACAACGAATTTAGCCCATGTTCCTCTACTCGGTTATCATCCTTCGGGGTACTCACAAGATACGACATGCGGTAGAAAAGTTTTAGTAATAGACATCCATCACATTATTGCTTTAATCCAATTGAAAATTGGTGACCTTTGGAAGCCACGGGGGGTGAGAGACCGAGGGGGGTCTCACGGCATTCGCGTCCTCTCTTGTTGGGCGTCTGGCAGTAGGGGTTTGATCTGTGAGCTACAGACAAGCTTGTTCCCATTGTTTTGAGTGCAGCAACATTCCACCTTTGGATTAAGGGGATACGTGGTAGGGGTAGACACACCACTGTTTGAAAACCTAATACAAGAAGAAAAACTGTAATAAAATTTACTAAAAAGAACAAGAAGCATTGCAAAACAGGCTCTACACTCGAGCAGGAATTTACAGTACATTTTCACTCCAGCATTGCACTCCAGCACTTACTTTTAGTCTCATTTACTTTTAGTTCTGCAATTGTTTATGTGGTGAATGCTTAATAATTGAATAACATTTGTTTAACTGCTTCAAGTAATTCAACTTAAAGTCTTTCCATTTTCATTTACTGTTGGTTTAATAAGGCATTTTCCTTCTGCTATCTCTTGTCTATAACTTGTAAATCTGGTTCATATTTGTCTAAACTGTAACTATTTTACTTGTTCATTTGTTTATACTGATAAATTTAGATCATTTGTACATTGCTTAGATATCTTGATTCATTATTGTTTATAACTGTATCATCTATTTGTTTATTCACCTCATCGTTAGATAACATTTAACCTGTGAGATAATTAACCAAGATTGCATCTCATTAAAGGCTGCATTCTCTGACTCCACTCTTTAGGCACTGGTTGTATCTGAATAAAGGCTTGATTGTCATTTGAGAAATATTGCATTTGCATTGGCTGATTATCATCCTTAGTAAATAGTAAAACCTAAGCGTTTCAACTAATAATAAAGATCCTTTTAACTCAACTGTTAATAAACTTAGGAATATAGTCTTCCGTAGGGACTACCCCCCTTGGCTCCATTAGGATCTGGCCTAAACGGAGGAGTTGTGGACTGTGGTGATAGTGGTCCCCAGCTTTCACTTGCCCCCAAGGAGACACATAGCAGGTTGTTGACTTTCATGTGCCCTAAAGTGTGTATTAGGTGGCAACATCTTTGGCACCATTGCCGAGGACAAGTCATTTGTCCTTGGTCTGACTTAATTAATTAATTTCTTGTTTTGAATTCTTTAATTCTTTAAACTGTTAATAAAATTCCTTTTTTATTTACCCATATTAGAGCTATCTTTTTCTCCAAGTGGTGCCTCCACTTGAAAATATAGAGAGGTATTCTACCCGAAGCCATTCAGGTGGTCTACTCAACTCCCTCACCGAGCCTGAAAGGGTATATGGGAGGAGGTTGAATAGACTTGCTCCCCATAGACTCCTTGCAACTCTTGGAGAAGAGGCTATCTCTGATATCCATTTATTGTTTGCCCAAAACAACCAGCCCTCACCAATGGATGATCTATGCAAGCCATGTGATTTCTCTAACATCATTGGTTATCCTCATGATTTGCCAGATAAAGCTATAGAAAAGTTACCTTGCTTTCAAGGTAATAATGCCATCAGTGCCAAATCTCAAATCACCAAGTTCAACCAGTGCATTGCCAAGTGGTGTAATGCTAGTAACTATGAGGATGTCAAGATGAGGCTGTTTGTTTTGTCTTTAGAGGATGATGCCATGGAATGGTTTGAAGAGCAGAAAGACAATAAGTTCAAAACTCTCAAAGAAATCATTGAAGCCTTCAATGATAAATGGGGTGATAGAAGGGATAGCCATTTCTTGTTGTCAGCCTTGCATACTAGCCACAAACAAGAGAATGAGACCATGGAAGAATTTAATAAAAGGTTTAAAGACTTAGTAAAAAGTCTCCTTGCAGAAATCAAGCCCCAAGAAGCATCTCTCTTGATTTATTACATCCAAGCATTTGAAAAAGAAATGAAATATCAAATAAGGGATAAGGAACCTACAAATCTTAAGGATGCACAGGAAAAAGCCATCAAGATAGATAAAAACATGCAAGCTGCTGGTAAATCTAATATTCCTGGGTTTTCAAGGGGTAGTTCTTCAAACTCTAATGAAGTAAAAAAAGTTAAGTTTGAAAACCAGGAACCTCAATGTGACTCCATAGATAAACTCACCCAATTGATTAAACAAATGGAAGTGAATCATGCTAATCAACTGGCTGCCATGCAGGCAAACCAGACAGCATTACAAAACAAGGTAGTTTCTTTGGAAAGAAATAGAGGAAATAATTTCCATCCAAACAAGCCAAATGATATGTGGCAAAACCAAAGAAGGCCCCCACCTCAAGATCAAAGGCCCCCACCTCAAGATCAAAGGCCCCCAAATCCGTTAGAGTCTACCAACATGGTTGATCATCAAGCCATTCCATATTGTAGGCCTTGTGGAGACTTTCATGAAGAGAATACTTGTCAAGTTTTTCTGCAAATTCTAAGTGAGAAAATGGCTGAAAAAACAGAAAATGAACAAGTAAATATGTGTGGGCAGAAGTATAACATTGACATGTATGATTGGATGGATTTGGTAGAAAGTAGTCAAAGTGTTGAGTCAGTGAATGAAGTAGCAGAAGAACCTTTAGTCCTAAGCCTAGTGAGTAGCAAGTTTTAGATTTTTCTAGATATAGAGGCATGACTTACCAAAGGAATGGTAAGAAAAGTCAGGATAGAGAAAGAGCTCCAGCAAATGTCCCCAAGGTACCTCCTCCCCCCCCCCTAATTCAATTGCTCCTAATACAGAATTAAACATTGATTTAGGAGGTTGGTTAAATAATGCTAAGATGTTGGTTCCTGTAGGAGAAATCATGAAGATCCCTTCTCAAAAGGGAAAGTTACTCAAATCCATAAAAGAGCCTTCTCAGGGTAATGTTGACAAAGCCATAGCCTATCAGGATGCACCTGTCATTTTACAAAGTATGGATAAAGGAAATGAAAATAATCAACCATTCTTCCTTTCATTATTAGTTAACAATCATCTTCTTCATAATTGCATGTTAGAGTCAGGAGCTAGCTCAAATGTCATGACAAAGAAAGTTATGGAACAGTTAAATCTGAGGATTTCAAGGCCTTACCATAACATTTGTGCTATGGATAGTAAGATGATAGAAGTTTTTGGTTTGATTAAAGATTTACAAGTGCACTTAGCAGCATTTCCAGATATTCAGATTGAAATGGACATAGTAGTGATAGATGTCCCTAATGCTTGGGGTATGTTACTCTCAAGAAAAAGTGGAGCA
Source organism: Pseudotsuga menziesii (assembly GCA_001517045.1). Taxonomy (NCBI): domain Eukaryota; kingdom Viridiplantae; phylum Streptophyta; class Pinopsida; order Pinales; family Pinaceae; genus Pseudotsuga; species Pseudotsuga menziesii. Next base: position 323,106 of record LPNX011209275.1, on the reverse strand, counting down.
GATTTGGGAGGAAATATTCAAATGGACTTAACTTATGCCACCATCCCAACTCCTGAAGGAACTTACATAAGATTAAATAGAGAGTTGAAAATGAAGTACAATGTAGAAGACCCAAGAAACCCATGAATTAAAGTATAAAACTGATGATTTTGGAAATTATGCAATTTTGGCTAACTCTTTGGAACCCATAGAAGAATCATCTGAAGAAGAGAGAGTTAAGCAAGTTTGGCATATGCATTTTGATGGGGCTTTTTCTAGATCTAGCAAAGGTGCCGGCATAGTCATTGAATCTTCTTCTCAGAAGGAATTCAATTTTTCATATAGGCTGGAATTTAACGCCACTAATAACATGATTGAGTATGAAGCTTTACTCCTGGATTTAGAGCTGTGCAAAGACAAAGGTATAAAGAGGTTAGAGGTCAAAGGTGATTCAGATTTGGTCATTTCATAGGTCAACAAACAGTTTGCATGTAAATCAGAAAGGTTAAAAAGGTATAGGGATGTAATTTTGGACATGATGCCATGTTTTGATCACATAGAATTTATTGCAATCCCTAGAGAATTAAATGCTAAGGCAGATAGACTTGCAGTTGCTGCTTCTACCCTTCAAAGGTCACCAGAATTAATTGATAAAGAAGTAAAAATGGAAGTTATTTTCAGGCCTTCAATTCCAGATAATGTAGATAACTGGCAAGTGTAACACCTCGGTTTTGACCCCGTTGCATTAAACGTACATGATGTATATATTGTAATGAATCATGGTGTGGAGATAAAGGCAAAAGCCCGCCACCGATTTAATTGTGTTATGTCTCGGCGAACGGAATCATTGCCGATGGTCTATCGCGATATACGGCATATATTAAGTTTTGTCATCATGTAAATATGCATCTTTAATTAAAATGAACCCTGACCAGCTACGTTTGTGGCAACTAAATTGAGAAGGGGCATGATTTTCACAAGGATAAGGGTGGGGGATTGTCAAACCTTGGGCAATGGGGGGAAAAAGCCATGTGGGATTTACAGTACATTTTCACTCCAGCATTGCACTCCAACACTTTACTTTCAGTCTCATTTACTTTAAGTTCTGCAATTGTTTATGTGGTGAATGCTTAATAACTCAATAACATTTGTTTCACTGCTTCAAGTAATTCAACTTAAAGTCTTTCTATTTTCATTCACTGTTGGTTTAATAAGGCATTTTCCTTCTGCTATCTCTTGTCTATAACTTGTAAATCTGGTTCATATTTGTCTAAACTGTAACTATTTTACTTGTTCATTTGTTTATACTGATAAATTTAGATCATCTGTACATTGCTTAGATATCTTGATTCATTACTGTTTATAACTGTATCATCTATTTGTTTATTCATCTCATTGTTAGATAACATTTAACCTATGAGATAATTAACCTAGATTGCATCTCATTAAAGGATGCATTCTCTAACTCCATTATTTAGGCACTGGTTGTATCCGAATAAAGGCTTGATTGTCATTTGAGAAATATTGCATTTGCATTAGCTGATTGTCATCCTTAGTAAATAGTAAAACCTAAGCCTTTCACCTAATAATAGAGATCCTTTTAACTCAACTGCTAATAAACTTAAGAATATATGTTGATGTAATTGTAACTTCGGAATGTATTCACTTGTATTTCTTATCTATTGTAACCCGATGTTTATTCCAAAATGTTATTATGTCATGTCATGCCCCGATATTTTGATCGGGAAGATCTATAATGTAAACAAGTCATGTCAAGTCATTGTGGGTAACCCTCCTATTGTCCAAGGGTTAAAGTCCCCATAGTTCCGGGGCACTAGGGTTATTAGACTCACCTAGTGAAGTCGGCCCTAGTAGGGTTTTAGTCATGTCGGGAATTAGTATAAATAGAGATGTGACTTCTCTATTTAGTACACACTCATCCACACTCAGTTGTAGCGCATAGCTGAGGAAGAGAAAGACTCTAGGGCAAGGAAGAAAGAGATTACTGCTGTCAGGAGATCATCTTACTGTTTTGGGGTTTTATCTTCTGTGCTGATTCTATCTCTGAGGAAGTTGCGGGGTTTTCTCCATTTATGGTTTCCCCGAGGAAAAATACTGTGTTCATTGTCTCTTGTATTTGATTGTTGTACTTGTTGTTCTCTCAGTTAAAGATCCTAACATAATGCTAGCTTAAATGTTGAAAAACTAACATGGTATCAAAGCTAACCTGAAAAGAAGACACTGTGCAACTGCGGGAACTAGGGCTTCCTACTTTGAGGATCTCTCTCCACATATTTTCAGCAAAAGAAGGTTGGAATAACTCTCCTCCCTAGGGTGCATCTTTCTGTCGAAGCAGAATCCAATTCTGAGATTTTTCAGTTTTGGACCCGACACTTCTGCCGAAAATTAGGGCTTTTCATAGAAGAGGAATTTTTCAGTGAGCCCAAGCCTGGATTGATCTCCTCCCTAAAATCAAAGTTAGGGATCAAATTCAAAGCATTTGGTTGGACAAAACTTCGAAAAAGCAAAACCCTAATCTGCTCCTGAACCAGCTCTACAGGATTTCAGCTCCAAATCCAGATCCGACATCTTGACCTGGTAAGATCTAAATCTTTTGTATTTCCATTTGAGGTTCTCAGTTAAGATGTCTCATCATACCAAGCTTGATGAAAAGCTTGAGGGAGCTGATAACTTCCGATCTTGAAAGTATAGGATCTCCCTGATCCTGGAAGAAAATGAGTTGGACTCCTATATCAATGAAAAGGTTCCAGTTCCAGAGGGAGATGAGGCAAAGGCCTTACATAAGAAGAAGTGGAAAATGCAGAGATTGTGATGACTACCTTGAATGGTCTCCCTAGATCATGGGACTCCTTTATTCAAGGGATCTGTGCTAGAAAGAAGTTAGTCAAGTTCAGCAGACTATGGGAAGAGTGCTCTCAAGAAGAAGCTCGGATAGCAGCTCGAGAAGAAAAGATGGGAAGTGAAGATCAAGCTCTCACGGTACACTCCAAGTCAACCAAAAGAAGATCTCATCACTCCAGAGGTAAGCACTATCACAAAGATAACACTAGAAAAGATTTGTCTAGGATCATATGTTATACATGTGATGAAGCAGGACACTATGCAAGAAATTGTCCTAAGAAACAAAATAAGAAAAAGAGCAACAAAAGAAGACATCATGCTCATGCTGCAGAGGATGATGAACCATCCAAGAAAAGAACCAGATATGAAAGGGAAGATTCTTCAAGCGAGGATGAATATGTTTTGATTTCCGCTCTCACAAGAAACATTACTCATAGAAGCAATGATTGGCTCATAGATAGTGGGGCTTCCAAACATATGACAGGATTCAAGGAATCCTTTGTGAGACTATCAGAACATGAATCACCTCACAAGGTGAAGCTAGGAGATGACTACCAATATCCAATAAAAGGTAATTGGG
>LPNX011209275.1:290983-315240 GCA_001517045.1 Pseudotsuga menziesii | reverse complement strand
TCAAGTCATTGTGGGTAACCCTCCTATTGTCTAAGGGTTAAAGTCCCCACAGTTCCGGGGCACTAGGGTTATTAGACTCACCTAGTGAAGTCGGCCCTAGTAGGATTTTAGTCATGTCAGGAATTAGTATAAATAGAGATGTGACTTCTCTATTTAGTACACACTCATCCACACTTAGTTGTAGCGCATAGCTGAGGAAGAGAAAGATACTGGGGCAAGGAAGAAAGAGGTTACTGCTGTCGGGAGATCATCTTACTGTTTTGGGGTTTTATCTTTTGTGTTGATTCTATCTTTGAGGAAGTTGTGAGGTTTTCTCCATTTATGGTTTCCCCGAGGAGAAACATTGTGTTCATTGTCTCTTGCGTTTGATTGCTGTACTTGTTGTTCTCTCAATTAAAGATCCTAACATAATGCTAGCTTAAATGTTGAAAAACTAACAATATAGTCTTCCGTAGGGACTTACCCCCTTGGCTCCATTAGGATCTGGCCTAAACGAAGGAGTTGCGGACTGTGGTGACAATGGTCCCCAGCGCTCACTTGCCCCCAAGGACACACATAGCAGGTTGTTGACTTTCCTGTGCCCTAAAGTGTGTATTAGGCGGCAACAGCTCCCACACCCCTCTTCCCCCATTTGGGGGAAGCTTGTATCGTCTCTTTATTTTCATGTTTTGCTTAATAATTTGCTAGAGTAGAATAGGAAAGAGTAGTTTCATTTTTAGAATTTTGCTTTCATAAAAGTTAGATAGAAAAGTCTTCTGGTTCATTACTTAGTTAGGTCAAGTTTTGTTTCTTTTGATATAATATCGCAAAACTTAAAAAGAATCAAAATCTCTTGAATCTCACCATAAGGTGGATCAAGAGTGCTCTCTATTGGAGAGTTGCTTTTGTTATCTTGGTTTTGTTTTACTTACCCCCATGCTCTCCCGATTAAGGCCTAAAAACCTAAAAGAGATTCTTGGGTAGATTAGTTCTTGTAATTTTTCTTGAGTTTGATTAAGTAATTGCTAAAGTCTGTTAAACTTGCCATAACCCAAGTCAAGAGCACTCCCTATCGGAGAGCATTCCCACTGCATATCCTTGCATCAAGCATATAATTTAGCTAAGACTCTTGAACTTCTGTCATAAGACAAAGTCAAGAGCACTCTCTATCAGAGGGTTCTAATTAATTTACTTAATAAAATTTTGCAACTCACATTCTCCTAATTAATTTACTTCGTTGATTATCCTTCACCTAGTATGCTCTGCTGACTTTCGAGTTGGGCTCGTACTCAGTTAGGTGAACGGACTTGCTAAGTTCGCAAATAAAAACACAATAAAACTTAACCCCATAACCAACGCACCAACGTTGTAGAAGGTTTCCCAAGTCATTCCTAGTAAGGGCGTTGGAACTCCCCGTTGTCTAGAGTCTTAGCTAGCTGGTCAATCTTCGCGAAACCAGCCTGGGATACTGGGCGGGCCGTCGTGTCTCGAACGAAGTAGCTCGAAATATTTTCCCAGTCGATCTCATGATACCTTTCCCTGAAACCCTAAGCAAGATCATCTAAAAAATTTAAAATTAACCAAGATTAAGTGCAATAAACATTCACTGGCACTGTTTTGAGGTTCACATCATCTTTACGATCGAAGCATCTCTGATAAGTTGACTCCATAGGCACTGGTTCTTTCTTTTACGCACTATTGATAATCTGGGCCATTTGTCCATTGGATATTTTAATTAAAAGTTTATATCTGTGAATGCTTTATCATTTCGTGAGTTCTCAAATTATTGTCTATCTTCTAATTCTTGTGATAGCAACATGGATTGCTTTGTCTTGTGTTCAGAATTCAAAATAAATAAACATATTTCATCATAATAACTCCTAAACAACACCCATCTGCATCCGTAACCATTAAAAACACTTAAACAACTTAAGAGCCATAGAAACTCTTTTTTAGGGACTACCCTCTTTGGCTTCGTTAGGAGTTAGCCTAAACAGAGGAGCTAGGAATAGGTGACAGTACCAAGCTCTGTGCTTGCCCCCAAGGTCACGCCTCTCCCACTTTCCTAAGTGTGGAGACAGCTTTCAAAAAAAAATTGCTGCTGATGTGCAATCGGCGGACAACAGATAGCCTTCGCTTCATCTCCCTCTGGTGTTGGAACTTCCTAGCTAATATATTTGTCCAAATCATTTTCTTCAAGGACAAGAGAGATCCTATACATCCATGCTTGAAAGTTGTCAACTCCCTCAAGCTTATCATCAAGCTTGGTGTGGTGATTCATTTTGAAATGAGAATTGTTGTCACATATTTAGTAGTTGGGATACTTTTGTTCCTGAGCAGTACGGAGCAGTTCTTTGAGCCAGTCCTTTACTATGAGGTCAACAGATGAAGATTCACGAGTTGATGATCTCCCACTTTCAGCAGATCCAGAGTTTCCAGATTGACCAGTTCTATGCCATGACTGAGCCTCATGACCCCAGATTCGATGACTGAGTTAGCCATTCTTTCATGACCCAAAGTAGAGATTATTATAGTTCCCATGATATGTAGCAGCAACAATTGTTCCAGTGATCCTCAAATTGATTTCAGATTGATTGCAGGTATATGACCCAGGTGATATTATGGTTTGTGCATATGGATTTTGGTGTTGCTCTGTTACCTATTTTAGCAGCAAGACTCGGTTGATGTTGATTATATGTTGGCAATACTTTATCTTGTTTTTACTTGTAATCTAAAGTATAATTGATCTAGTTGTTTTGACCGAGAGATTCTTTTGTATACTCATTGGCCTTGCCCTACTCCTAGTAAGGACATAGCTTGCTAGTCTCGGCACCATCTCCACTGTCTCCATCCATCTGTTGCCTTCCCTTGTTGTTGATTAACCTTGACTTCTAACTTGACAAATGACATCTGGGATTTCCCCCAACTTCACCTCTATGTTGGAATAGGTCTCCATGTATAAGTTGTGTCTCTGTGTTGGTTTATGTGATGTTTATCACAGAGAATGTGTACCTCTAGGTCTTAAACACAAGTAGTCCTACCAAAGAAGTGTTTTTAGACACTAAGGCATCGAAGCTTAAAGTTATTCTAAATGGATGCCCTGCCAGTAAAATAAAAGTGTCTCTAGACACTACTACAAATAAAAAATAAAACTAGTCAGTTGCCAAAGAGATGAGCACTCATCCATTGTATGGTGTAAGGCTTATTTATCTCCACAGGGTATCAAGTGAGGAAAGCCCCTCAAGGTTGAGCCTTTGTCATTTTCTAGAATCCCAGAAGGCTTTCCAAGGCACCTGCTCTTGGAGGCTGGCAAGTTAGTAATAAGAAATAAAGTCGATGGCTAGAGGATGAACACACATTCTTTGTATAATGTATGACTCATTTTCCCCCACAGGGAAACAAGGAGAGACCGGCCCCAGAAGGTTATCTCTTTGTCACTTTTTGGAAGCCCAGAAGGCTTACCAGTTTACCTGCCTTTAGAGGTTAACTGGTATAATAATGTTGTGCAAATAAAGTATTAAAAGGTTGCTTGTTTAAAGTCTAGTGGAGCATTCTCATCATTCCACCCATATGTGAGACACTCCCATTCCCTATTGTTCACCTAGTCCAACTTATGTGTTGTGTGGATCCCCTTGTCCTTTAGCCCAGGTGCTTACAGTGTCAAGTTATCAAGTCATCCCTTTGGCCTTGCCTGGTTCTAGTTCCCTTCACCCTTGACTAGCAAAAGGGATAAATCAAATAAATGTGTATACACTAGAGTTTCTTGTTTAAAGCAACTAATCATTTTGATTTAGATTATTATATATGTATTGTGCTTATACTTTCCAACAAAATCTAATTGTACTTGAGTGTCACTGCTAACATAGATAATTGAGCATGCATGTCCATTTTGTACTTTGTTGTATCAGACTTTAGCACTTAGGTCATCATTTGATCAGTTTTGACCTAGTCAACCTAGTGTTGACCGAGCCAGGAGCGGTGCCCAGGATGAGTTATAGATCAACGGTTATGGATGATGATTATTTATGCTCTATAGGTGTCCATTAGACATATTCATGCTTCAAATGGTGATTTGCTATGATGGCTTGTATTGTTTATATGATTATTAACATTTACAAGATTTTATTATTATTATTATTATTATTATTGCTGCACCCCAAGGATCCACTCTAGTGCCCTAGGATATCTCACCAATCTCTGCACTGTGTTTTATTTTTAATTTCCCAGGGCAAATCTGCTGCAAAATGTCTAAAAGACCCATATCCCTCCTGCAACTGCCAGAAACTGAAATCCAACTGCACCAATGGACCCATAATGTCCAAATCAACTAGGAATGGGTACTCATACACAATATGTCCATCAAAATAATAATAATAATCAACACGGACATATTGTGTATGAATACTCATTCCTAGTTGATTTGGACATTCTGAGTCCATTGGTGCAGTTGGCTTTTAGTTTCTGGCAATTGCAGGAGAGATATGGGTATTTCAAACATTTTGCAACAAATTTGCCTTGGAAAATTAAAAATAAAACACAGTGCAGATATTGGTGAGATCTCCTAGGGCGCTAGAGTGGATCCTTGGGGTGCAGCCAGTCGATTGTACCATGTACTCGAAGTGCCAGGTGCTACCTACTAAGTCATGCTTAGTTGGTTGTATCAAGCGAGTCGACAAAGCAAAACAAGTATACTTGTTCATTCTTCAGAATTCAGAAGTCATCCAGGCTTCTTCTGGGAGGTTTTTCTTAATTTTTTTTTGTAACACATGTTCATACCCCTTTGGGGAAATTGTAAAAAATGTGGTAGCATGGTCAATTTTATAAAAGGCTCAACTTCCTAGACTTAGACATCAACCCAACTAGCCCAGAGTGTTTTTTCCATTGGTTATTATTGGTTGTTGAACAAACGACTAAGTTTTTCTAAGTTTTTCACTCACACCTTCAAAGTTGGGGGAGTTGTCTTAGTGGTTAGGCCTTAGGAGGTTATTTGAGCCTCCGTGTCAGTGTTCATAAACATGCTAGGCATTCGAATTGAGTCATATGGACATGCACTAGGTCCCCCTAGAGTTTCGTCTAATTCCGAGAAAAATAATTTTTCCTGCAAAATTAGGCTATTTTTTAATAGTTTAATTAAAAAACTTCAAAGTGTAATAAAAGTCGGGTTCGGAGTTTGTTTTTGGCATGGGGATGCTCGTTTTCACACTCAGAGCGTCCTCTTTACCCTAGATGCCACTTTTCCTATGTTTCGGTCGGCTAAAGCATCTCGGAAGGCATTATTTAGCTAAAGAAGCATCAAAATGACATTTTAATGATAAAGTGCATCAAATTGGCACAAAAGGACAAGGTTGAAAAAATCAAAAAATTAAAATATTAAAGTGATGGGATGACATGACATGGGTCCCCCATAAAGCATGTGACCCTCTTCATGTGAAGTTCAACTTAAAACTTTGGTATAGAAATCGTTTGAAGTGGCGAATATGATTAAGAGGGTGACGTCAACTAAGCTAAGTGCCAACACAAGTGAAGGTTGATAGGAGGAATGGGGGGACCCCTCTTCAAACCTAAAGTTAAAAAACTTCGATTTAATTTTTGAAAAGGCTAGTGAATGTATTGAAGGGTGACGTCAGCATTACCAATATTCACACCAACCTCATAGACTCGCGCGTGAGATAGGTAGAGACGCCAATGCATGGTGAGTGGTTGGTTGTATTTGGTGCATGATGATTGGTTTGTTGAGTTTGGTAAAGATAGGTGGCACTTGCCTCTTCACTTCAACTCAATTTGACTTAGATTAACTCAGATCAACTCCCACTGTATCTTCAGTGTTAGATGCACCCACTTTCCTCTACACTGGCTATAAATAAAGCATAGCCCTCTCATTCCAAACTAGTTAGAGTTGGATGAAGGTGCTTGCTAGTTGTAATTGATACTGTATTTTGTGATTTTTCTATAATAAAGAAAGCTTTGGAGGCTAATGGTGTGGTGCTATTGTGTGTGGGCCAATATTGTTTGATCTTAATGAGGTAATCTGTGTGTTGTTTCAAATGCTTGCATCTTGGTTTATGAATCTGGTTGAACAAGGATTGCTCCCAATCATTAGAAATAGAAGGCTATATGTAAGTTTACCTACTTCTTCTATTTTGAATACATGTATTTAGAGATCTAGATCTAACATGTTTTATAAGATTATATCCATGTTATTTTAATCTCGATTTACGTGTAATCACCAGAACTCACGGGTTTGCAAGTTTGTTGAGTAATTTATAGGTTGCTTAGCTTGGAAGAATCGTGGATCTAGTTTCACTCCACGCTACTTCTGAAATCTCTAAATGGCATAGTCCCTCGGCATCCCACTACGAAACCTTTGGGCCAACTCTTTGCGGCAATAAGCCTTTCCTCTCCCTTTCTCTTCCTCCTAAATTTTAAATTTTACCTAGTTACTTGGTGTTTTTTCTTCAGATCTTATTGCAAGAGTAATATTTTATATGTATCTGAGCTCTATTCTAGATCTAAGCAATTTAAGAAGTTATATTTCAATTAGATCTAGTCATTAAAGTCTTTTCTTGCAATTTTTCTTCAGAAGGTGTATTTTTTGTATCTTGCAAAGTCTAAAGATTTGTTTTCGATACTTTCAATTTTAGATCTAGCATAAAAGTGCACATCATATTGGCTGCCTAAAAAGCAAGCCAGGATCCCAAGGAAAGCTTGTTTTCCTTGGTTGTTTTTAAGCATTTCTTTTCAAGTTTTTTAACTTAGAATTTTTTAGTGTTTTCTGGGAATTGTTCAAAGACACTCTTAAAGTGTTTTTGAGCATATTCTACTTTTAATATCTCGCTAATTTTTGGAGGTTCCTCGAAAAAGAGAAGGAAACGTTAGCCAAATTTCAAAGATTTGAGCCATTCGGAACTTCCTGGAGTTTCTCTTTTCAATTTCGGTCTATTTTTTACTAAGTTGTAAGCCTTTGGATCCCGGATAACAAGGACCAAAGAGCATTCTTCTTTGGCATTGTAACCGAGCATAATAAAAAGCTAATTGAGTAGGCTCTTCAAAGCCCACTCCCCATCCCCCTAAGGGGGCTTTGCATCGGTGTCAAATTTTCATGATTTTCTTGGTTTAGTTTAGTTGCTTCGTGCAGGATAGTATACTTTCATATTTTTTGCATTCGGTTACATCATTCACATTTATTTTTAAAGTAATACAAATACTAATCCCACGACTTCCTGAGTTACCCGAAAGGGGAAAGAGATGCGTGGTAGGACTAATTAAAAAAATCTTGCTCATTTTTATTGTTCTTTACTTTTTCTGTACAATTTACACCCCTTGCTCTCCCAATTAGGTCTGTTAGCCTGAAAGAGATTCTTGGGGATTTTATAAACAAGCAAACACACTACAATTTTAAAAATCCTTAAAATTTACAGAGGCTCCATTCTGTATGCTTTGCACTGCTGCAGTTCGACCGATTAGTTGGCTACATCAAAAGCAACATGGGTGACTAGTTTAATTAGTCTCACATTTGGATTAACCTCCCAAGGCGAAAATCCAACGCCTCGATTTAATCCGTTGTGGGGAAAATTCACAGAGGAAGCGAGAACAACTAGGTAGTGACCTTGGGACACCGTCAGGCTACACTAATCTTGGTGTAGTGTTGGACACGTCTCAGCATTAGAGGAAATTTGGGGTCTAAAATGGGCCTTATAAGAAAACGTGCCAAAATAAGTTTTTGTGAGTTGGAATTCAAGAACCAATAGAATTTCAATCAAATAAGTCAACCATAATGGTTGAATTGACATGTTTGTCATTAAAAAGAACTACTTTTTTTCTTCGTATTTTTGACATATCTCATTGTGTTTTTACTCAAATTTCGATCGGGAGAGCTTGTTGGATGCGGAATTTGATTCCGCATCCAACGAGTAACCGCACNTCTTCCTCCAAAATTAATCAATATTATTTTATTATTTTAACTATTATTTTATTATTTTCCTTAGGAGGCTCATTTTAGACCCCAAAATTCCTCTAATGAGACTCTGATCCAGCCCACATATTCCTTGCATGGAACCACATCAAATAAGGGTTTTGGACATACTCCTCGTACTTTCAAGTATATTTGGAGTTCCCTCCCCACTAATTTAATTACGCATCTTCCATATTAATCTAAAACTGACCAAGAGAATTTGCAACACATCCCAGCAATACAACAACACTTTATTATTTCGGACTCCATTTTTGGCACTGGTATTATCATCATACAATCATTTGCTTCTATATGTTGCGTATATCATGTGTTAAATTAATCTATATGCTATTGTGTTTAACATATATTGTTGAAATATCTTGTTCCAGTTTTCTTTTTCATCAAACTCCTAAGTAACTTAATCATCATCACACTAAGCCTTAACAACCTTAAAAACTAATAGGATCTATCCCCCTTAGCTTCAATTAGGAGTTGGCCTAAATAGAGGAGTCAAAAACAAGGTGACAGCGTTGACTTGAGACTTTCCCCCAAGGACACACCGAGTGGCTTTAAGATTTCTGCCACGTTCCCCTCAGGTGTGTGAAAGGCGACAACATTTTCTAGCGTCGTTGTCAGGGATAAAAAATTTTATTCTCTAGTACGACTTAACTTTTCATTTTGTTTCGAAAAGATAAAAAGATAAAAATTTGATAGATCTTGTCTTTAAAAAAATAAAATTAAAACTCGATCAATCTGGCGACTCCACTGTTTAATATTCCTCCAAGGTATTCTACCTGAAGGAACTCCGAAGGAGTATTCGATCTCATCCCTAAGCCTTAAAGGGCTTATAGAAAAATATTAAATAGACAAACTGCTCATAGAATCCTTGAAGATTTAGGGTTCCAATCCTTCTTAGATATCCATCATCTATTTGAAGAGAGTCACATCCATCAATCTAAAGAAATGACTGATTTCTTCAAACCCCTTGACTTTACTCAGATAGCAGGTGCCCCTCATGCCATTCCAAATGATTCTATCAAAAAGTTGCCTACCTTTCATGACAACAATGCCATCACAGTCAAATCCCATCTCCAGAAGTTTTCAAGGCATCTAGTTAGTTATTGTAATCAAGTTGCCCATGACCATGATGATGTCAAAATGAAGCTTATTGCTTTATCATTAGAAGAAGATGTTGCAGATTGGTACCTTGACTTAGCTGATAATTCATACAAAACAGTTGATGAATTCTTAGATGGTTTTAAGAAAATTGGGGAGAGAAAAAGGAACCAAGACATCAACTTGCTGCTCCCCATAACATCAAAAATATGGAAAATGAAACTATAGAGGAATTCAACAAGAAATTCAGAGATCTTGTTTCTAACCTTCATAAAGACATTAAGCCACATGATGTTGCTATCCTCATCTATTAAATTGAAGCTTTAACTGGTGATTTGAGGTATCAGTAAAGAGATAAGCAACCTGTCGATTTAAAGCACGCCCAAGATTTGGCTGAAAAAATTGAAAAGAATATGCAATCATCTGGTAAGTCTAACATACCTAGATTTACTAGAGGAAATTATTCCTATAACAAAGAATCTAAGGGAAAAGTTGTTGAATCGGAGGACAAGGAATCATCCAAGGATCCAAAGAAGGAAATGGCTGAAATGATGAAAACCTTGATGAGGAATCAGAATCAACAAATTTTTGGGTCCCAAAATGCCCCTTTTTAACCACATCCATTATACCCTATTTGTCTTGTCTTACTCCATATTGCGCACCAAACAAACGTTCTTTCCTCACTTGAGCCCTGAATCTTCACAGGTATGATTAATTTTTGTTTCATCTTATTAATGCTTATGATTGCTATAATCAGGACTTTGCTTCTTGAATTATGCTAACACATTATGATTTTACAAAGATAGTTCAAGTTGTGAGAGAATATAGGTGTAGCAGTCCAAGTGGTCTAAAGAGGAGATGAGCGTTCATTGCCAGCTGTGACCTACCAGTCTCGTCTCTACACACGGGGTACAACCAAGGGTCATCATTCCACGCGAGCTGCAACAGGTGTGGCTACAACAGACTTCGCTGCAACAACATGCCGCTGCTTAAAGTTAGCTGCAATCGTTGGGGCATCTCTTAAATTGGTTTTGTTATTCATTACTAGCTCGAGCAACAGAATTTCCTATATTCTCTGCTTTTGTTTAATTCCACCCACAGCTGTAACAGCGCATGTAATAATGCAACCTGAAGATCGTAGATCTTCATGGCTGCCCGATATTAGTGGGTGACGGTTACGATTGTTGATGTATAAGTACTGGGAAACATTCGGAGCCAAGGGTTGGTTAATATCAGATTTTACTGTGTAAGCTTTATCAGAGACTGTACTTTCATTCCACCATTTAATCTAAGGAGCAGGATTCTTCAAATCTCTGTGTTTTAACTTGTGTTAGTTCCGGCGTCTCTGTTCGAAGGCTGGGCCTGCCTTCCCACAGAGGTCGCCAAGTTAATTAGATGTTTTGATTATTTGGTTGTGTGGTGTGGAAGTTACATCAGATGCATCCTTTTTTCAGTAGCTACAACAATAATGTTCAATCAATGTGTTTCCTTGAATAGTCAGTATTTTCATTTCCTTTGAGCTGCTGCAGTGTGGTGTGACAGTCGACTGTGTAGGTTAATTTCCTTTATGCATGTGTGTGATAGCTGTAACAATCAGACTCTTTCTCAGTTCTTTTCAATTACTTGTCTTTCTCAGGTTTGTTAATTCAGTTAGACTATAGCTTAGAGTTGTTTGGTTCAATTCCTGTTATTTCCCATTCCTAGATTAAGGTTGGATTAAACTAGTCATGATGGATCTACATATAGTCTGGTAAATTAGGATTTAACTTCTTGCAAAAGTAAGTCTAGATATTTATGTCATGAATCGTTCATTGTTGGATTGAAGTTGTAGGAAGGTGATTGCAATTATGAATTCTTAGATAGGTAGCTTAGATCTGTTTAATTATGGGAGGAGTTTGACTAAACAGATAGGTAGGACGGTTTGTTCAGTTCATCAACTACTTAGTGTTTAAGCACAGACAGTGTGAATTATCTTTGAAGTAAAAAGACTTCCCTAGGTTGACAATTTATATTGAGCACTATGCATGATAGTCTTAATTAACTAGCATATAGAGTGACCAACATTTTGGCGTCGTTGCCGTGGAAGGTAATTATTAGACACCGTAGTAGTTGCATCTGCTCATTTTTCTTTAGTTTTTAAGTTTGCATGTTTTGGGTTGCATGAATACGAGGAGAGTTTAGTGTGACATTCCCAGAACCCCCAGAACTCTCCAGAATACTAATTTTGCAGGTGGTCGAGGTCGTGGCAGCAATCCAGCGTTGGGAAGGACATTCTTTGACGATCTTGTTTCCAGAACAAACTCTTCTACCGGAGCTCGCCATCAAGGATCGTCCATAAGAAGAAGCCCGGTTACCCCTCGGGTGGAAGCATCAATTTCCACAGTCGAGAACACAGGAGGAGCTGCGACACCCTCAAGTGTCCCTGCGGAGGAAGATAGAGTCAACGCTGTGGGAGCAGGCGATCGAGAGGTGATTTATCACATTAACGGGAAGACGGTGACAAAGGAGGAGTGGACACAGTTTCATCAGAAGTGGGACAGTCAGAAGAAGCAAAGACATGAGAGAGAAGAGGAAAAGAAAATTAAAATATGAATAACGGACGTGAACCTGAAGATCATGAAGAAGTAATGGGGGAGAATCATCACAACGACAGTGATCCCCTGCATGAGGGGACAGTTGCTACACTCCAATTCCCCATTCGACATCCAGCTGGACAAGCCCCCATGAAAAACATATCACCATCAGTATTACCTCATTTTCATGGAAAGGCCACAGAGGATCCGAATGAGTTCCTCTTCGAGTTTGACATCCTCTGTCGCAACTACGACTACACTTCCAGCGAGCAGAAGTTAAAAAATTTCCCTGCTACTTTGAAGGATAACGCGCTGCGTTGGTTCATGAGCCTGGGTGGTGAGACTATCACCACTTGGGATCAAATGAAACATGTGCTCCTTAAAAAATACTAGGAGTACTGTAACACTAAAGATAAAAGAGAAGAACTGTTCAAGATGGTACAAAAGGATGAAGAAAGTTTGGAATATTTCGTTGAGAGGCTTTTGTACAATGTGCAGAGGGCTGGACAAACTACTATGGGGGTAGATGTGCTCAAGATAATCTTACTTCGTGGGATTAGAGAAGATTGCCTAGGTATGTTGAACTTGTTGGGAAAGGGGGGTATCTCGAAGGAACCCTTTGAAAAGATTGTTGAATTATGCAGAAGGTATTCCAGAGGATCCTCCAGGACCAACAAACGGGACAAATTGGAACGAGATGTCTTCGACAGAACACAGAAGTCATCCACTGGAGGAGCCACCCATGCAGAAATAGGCAATCTTCTCGAGAACTTCAAGACAAAGATGATGAGCTCCATCTCCTCAGAAATAGATGTCTTGAGGGAGAAACAGAAGCAAGCAGTAGAAGATCTAACACTCGGTGTATTCTGCCATAGATGTAGGAAGAAGCACCCCCTGAAGGAGTGTCCACTTGACAAGGTGGAAGTGTGCCAGCTCTGTGAATTGAACCATGATACGAAGGAGTGCCCCTCACTACCTCAAGTGAAGGCAATTCTGTAGGCATCAACTCCAGATGTGGAACCAGCCTACTTCATTGCCCAAAAGAAGCCTTGGCAACCTCGAAACCAAGATATGAATCCAAACTCATTTCCGTTTTTGAATGATATGAATAATTGGAATAACATGCATCACATGAATACACAATTCCCTTCACCTTATTCCAACCATCAATGGCATCCTTCTCAACCTCCTATGCAGAATTTCAACTCCTGGACCCCTTGGACACAATCACCAAACCAACAGACTTCTTGGTTTCCTGGGTAGAGAAACTCCCATCTAGGAAACCAGTTTCCTCATAACCAACCTCCTCAACAGTTTCCACATCAACAATTTCCTCAGCAACAATACCCTCCTCAAAAATACCCTCAGCCATACCAACAGTATCAGCAGCTGCAGCTGCAGCTGCAACTCCAGAACAACGCTGCACCTAATATGCCCATACGACCGCAACTACTTGCTCAACCTAACCCCAACCCAAACAATAAAGCAGTCCGCCAGTTTGAGACTGCCAACATGCCCACTTACTCCATTACTCTAGTTCCCTATAACGACATACGCTTACGATCAGGGAGAGTAGTGGAGCCTTTAGTCATTGAGGATGTTCCATCCTCTGTGTCTGAAGAAAGGATGAACCAGCAGTACTCATCCAATGCAGCAATCCTCATTATTGAGGATGCTAAAAGTCCTACCGAGACACTGGCTGAAACACAAAGAGAAACGGCTATTGAAACGCAGCCTACACAACTGATTAGAGAACCGCCATACCCTGAAAGACTGACACTACAGAAAGCAGTGGAACAACCCCAATTTAACCTCCTAGGAGAGTTGAAAAATCTATATGTCAAAATTCCACTGTTGCAGGCCCTCCATGATGTGCCTATCTACGCCAAAACAACCCAGGACCTGTGCATAAGAAAACTAGGTAGAAAACCCAAGGATCCTCCCACCATCCATGTCATAGGGAAACTATCTGAACTAATAATGGGAAAAACTCTCCTGGCCAAATATGATGATCCTAGAAACCCCACTATCACTGTGCAGATTGGGAACACGCAGATACCAAATGTGCTGGTAGATATAGGCGTAGCTATTAATGTTATGACCATAGAAACTATACGAAAACTTGGGCTCACCAATCTTCGGCCAACCCCTACCATTTTAGAACTAGCCAACATGTCCACTATCAAACCCGAGGGAATCTTGGATGACCTCATCGTCTCAGTTGACTCGTGGGAATACCCTGCTGACTTCTTGGTTTTACAACCTAAGTCGCAACGAGGGGGACACCCGCTGATCCTGGGAAGACCCTCGTTAGCCACAGCAGATGCTTGCATCAGCTGTCGATCAGGGTCTTTGACCATCTCAGATGGGACCAAAACAAATAACCTTACCTTGTATCCTCCAGCTCGAGCTAGTCTAGAAGCTGAAATTCCATTATGGATGGAGCTAAAGGAAGAGGAGTGCGTTTAGCCACTGTTAACAATAGGGAAGGCCTTGACCTTCAACGATGAAACAGAGGACGATGCCATTAATAGTTTCATCAGTGAGCCCACTTCTGTCAACAAACAAATTTATCAGATCCTGAACAGTACTCTAGGTGAAGTAGAGCAAGAAAATCTCACAGAGGAGACATTAGTCAGTGACACCCACATAATTCGAGTGCTGAAAAACTCGAAAAGTGTTCCAATTGAGATAGAGCCGCGAAAAACACTGAACATCAATCCCAATCTCGCTCTTGATGAACAGGAACGCCTGATCACTCTCTTGAAAAAGCATAAGGGGGCATTTGCTTGGGAGTAAACGGATATGAAGGGTATCCCTTCTAATCTGTGCACCCACCACATCTACATCAAGAGTGACTCTCGGCTTGTGTGCCAACTACAACAAAGGATGAACCCCAATCTTAGGGACATAGTGAAAGAGGAAATTCATAAACTCTTGGAAGCAAGGTTTACATACCCGATCTCAGACAGCGAGTGGGTTTCTCCACTCGTGATAGTACCCAAGAAGAATGGGAAATGGAGAGTCTGCGAAGATTATAGAGAGTTAAACAAGGCAACACAGAAAGACCACTTTTCTTTGCCTTTCATTGATCAAGTACTTGACACCCTGTCTGGGAAGTTCTCCTTTCTGGATGGGTTCAGCAGGTACAATCAAATCCAGATTGCTCCTAAGGACCAAGACAAGACCACTTTCACCTGTCCCTGGGGTACCTTTGCATATAGGGTCCTCCCCTTTGGTTTGTGCAACGCACCTGCCACCTTTCAGAGAGCTGTGATTGGCATCTTTTTGGAGATGGTTAATGATAGTATGGAGATTTTCATGGATGACTTTACCCCTTATGGCAGTGATTTTGAGGAGGCATTGAAAAACTTAGAGAAGGTTTTAACGCGTTGTGAGCAAACCCATCTATCTTTGAGCACTGAAAAGTGCCATATGATGACGAGCGAAGGTGTAGTGCTGTGGCACTTTATCTCTACTGATGGTATCCAGGTAGATCCATCCAAAATTAGGGTAATTGAAAATATACCCACTCCTAGAACACAAAAAGAAATACATAGCTTTTTAGGGCATGCTAGTTATTATAGAAGATTCATAGAAAATTTTTCCAAACTAGCTTCTCCTTTATTTACCTTATTGATGAAGGATGTACAGTTCATTTGGAATGATGCATGTCAGACAACGTTCACTGAACTTAAGAAGAGGTTGTCTATAGCTCCTATATTAAGGGGGCCCAATTGGGCTCTGCCTTTTCAAATTTCTTCAGATGTCTTTGACACTGCCATTGGAGCAGTGTTAGGACAGCAAGATGGTCAAGCACCATATGCAATTTACTACATCAGTAAAAACTTGGCCCCTGCTGAACTCAATTACACTGTTACAGAGAAAGAATTTTTAACCATTGTCTACTCCATTAACAAATTCAGGCACTACATCACTGGATACCCCACCTTTGTACACACTAACCACTCAGCCATCAAGTATTTAATGAACAAACCTATTACAAATGCTAGGATAACTAGGTGGTTGTTACTGTTACAAGAATTTGATATTACCATTATTGACAGACCTGGGAAAGAAAATGTTGTTGCTGATTTTTTATCTCATTTTACTAATAATGATGACAGCTTACCACTTGAAGATTCTTTTCCAGATGAACATTTGTTTGCAGTTTCAGCTCATTCCCCTTGGTATGCAGATGTTGCTAACTACTTCGCTGCAAGCAAGCTTCTGGCACATTTGTCAAAGAGAGAGAAAAGGAAAATTATTCAACAAAGTGCCAGGTATTGTTGGATAGATGGTCATCTTTTCTACACAGGTCCTGATCTTGAGATCAAAAGATGTGTAAGGAAAGATGAAATCTTCCATATCTTGAAGGCCTGTCATGATGAGCCATGTGGGGGGCATTTTGCAGATAAGAGGACAGGTCATAAGGTGTTAAGAATGGGCTACTATTGGCCAAGAGTTTTCAGGGATGCAAATAAGTATGTTCAAGCTTGTGACAGCTGTTAGAGAATGGGCCAACCTAACAGATTGGACGAAATGCCTCTTCAACCACAGTTGGTGGTTGAACCTTTTGACAGATGGGCCTTAGATTTTGTTGGGCGTATCAACCCTCCCTCAAAGCAAAAAACTTACATTTTAGTTTGCACCGACTACATGACAAAATGGGTGGAGGTTGTGGCTTTGGTGAAAGCCAATGACCAGGCTTTAATAGATTTCCTGTACAAGAAAATCTTCACTCGTTTTGGAGTACCCAAGGAAATAATCACAGATGGAGGACCACAGTTTGTGTCACACAAATTAGGAGCTTTGCTACAGAAGTACCATATTCAGCATAGGATAACTTCACCTTGCCATCCCCAGGCCAATGGCCAGGTGGAAAGTACCAACAAAGTAATTGAAGCTATCCTTACTAAAACAGTCAGAAGCCATCGGAGAGATTGGGCTGACAGGCTTCCAAAAGCATTGTGGGCATATCGCACTACTTGGCGCAGTACTACATGTTTCTCCTCCTATGACTTGGTGTATGGTAAGAGCACTGTCTTCCTTATCGAAATCGAAATTAAGACATTGAAGACAGCCATGGATGTAATCTTAGATGTAACAGAAGCCCAGAGGAGTAGACTGAAGCAATTAAATGACCTCGACGAAAAACATATAGTTGCAGTGGATCAAACAACATTGATTCAACAACAGCAGTCCAAATGGCACGATCAGTTCATCAAGAAGAAAGTCTTATGTGAAGGAGACTAGGCATTATTATATGATTCAAGATTTAAAAGGGACTTCAAAGGTAAGCTGCGCACAAGATGGTTGGGTCCATATTAGATAGACAGAGTATTTGATAATGGTATAGTCCACCTGGTCACCATCGACGAGAACCGTACACCATTATTTGCTAATGGTCACAGGCTGCAACTGTACCACAAGCAAATCTCAAGGGACGCGTTTATTTCACAGGTTGCAGCTAATCCGAGATACTAGTTAGCGCAAGGGCAGGAATCTTTCTCTGCCCCTGTCAATCTTTAGAAAGTCACTGTGATTTCCACACAAAAAAAAAATTGTACAGAAAAAATTTGAATGATGAACAGTTCCGCGTGACTACAACTCCATAAAATTTTGCCTATTTTTTCCGTTTCACGCAGTTGCAACTACGTAAAATTTGCCTATTTTTCCCGTTCCGTGCAGCTGCAACTCCATAAAATTTGCCTATCTTCCCGTTCCGCGCAGCTGCAACTACATCAAATTTACGTATTTTTCCTGTTCCACGCAGCTGCAACTCCGTAAAATTTGGCTATTTTCCCATTCCGCGCAGCTGCAACTCCGTAAAATTTGTCTCTTTTTCCCGTTCCGCACAGCTGCAACTCCGTAAAATTTGCCTATTTTCCCGTTCCGCGCAGCTGCAACTCCGTAAAATTTGCCTATTTTCCCGTTCTGTGCAGCTGCAACTCCGTAAAATCTGCCTAATTTTTCCATCCCTCGCAGCTGCAACTCCGTAAAACTTTGCCCATCTTCCCTATTTCTTGCAGCTGCGACTCTGCCAATTTCAGCAAATTTCCCTATTTCTCACGGCTATGACTCTGCCAATTTTAGAGAATTTTCCTATCTTTCACGGCTGCGACTCCTCCAAATTCGTCCGGAATTTCTGCCGCCCGTGATTTTGTTGATTCTAACTCGCCTCAGAACTTCAATTATGTTTCCATCAATATTGAAAAGACAGCTTTTGGTTCGCCGGAAGGAAGATCATGGCAGCACGCGCCCAATCATGTTTAAATTTGGTGGCTGCACTGACACACTGTAATACTTTGAGAAGTCACGGTTCATCGCATAATTACTAAGGTACGGTTCCGATTATTTACATGATTAAGCATTAAGTAGATTTGACAAAATTAATCATGCTTGCCTTTTTATACCTGTCATTATACCCGTGCTTCGTTAACTGTCAATCCGCACGATCTAATGGGTACTCGATCTTATCTTATGGCCGTCACCTTTTTCCTAATTTGGGGCCAAATCTTACCAATGATTCCCTGCTTACGACTGTCATAACTTTCCTAATTTGTTGAACTCCAACCTCAACCGTTTGTGCATGTCCCTGTGTTGTAACCTCCATTACTGGGCCTGTAAATTGTTGAGCTGATACCAGCATTCAAAAAGAGAGGAAACATGGTATCCCAGCCCGACATGAACCTACAAACACACAGGAATTGCAAAGAAATGCTAAGGTTTTTGCCATCTTCAAAGTTGTTGGCTGGACTGAGTTTTTCCAACGTCTAAATGGTTTTCATCGAGAAACAGCTCTACAATTTGCTCTAAATCTCACAGAAACCCATTCAGAGGTCAAGGGTTTACACATAGAAGTTACTGAGGAGATTGTAGCAGAGGTTACTGGCCTTCCTCAAATTGGAAGGGCCTGGCTTGGAAGAAGAACCCGCAATGTTGCCGCACTACGGGATTTTTTGGTTGCTGGTCAACAAATCCGTCAAGCAAATCAGGGGATAGTATTACAGTAACTGCCTCGCCCTTGGAATCAAGTGGCAGTTTTTCTCAATAAGTATATCACATGTGAAGGTAGGTACCAGACTGTTTATTATTCTTAGTTTCCCCTACTGTCTCATTTACGCCATAGGGCTTTACTCAATGTTCCATTTTATCTATTTAAATACCTACATCACATGGCGGGATTTGTAAGATCAACTCGATACCCATATTCTTCCCTCACCCAACACGGCCTAATCAAACTGCTTATCTTAAGGGCCTTAGCTCGGAGGAACCAAACCTGGGAACAATTTACTGGTTAACCTCAAATAAACCAGGGACCTGTACTTTTGGGTTGTGTTCCAATAAAGGAGGAAGTTGAGGCACCTGCACTTTTGTGGGGTGTTCAGATAGAGGAAGAAGAGGAGGCACCTACACAGTTGGGGGGAGTGGAAGAAGAGCAGGAGGACCAGAGTCCCTCCAATTCAGTTGGGAGTGGAGATGAGACAGGATCAGATAACCAAGAAGAAGAATCAAGTTTGTAGCAGCAACAAACCCTATAGAGGGGATAGAGAATTTGGGATCTCCAGCAGCAAAAGCTGAAGCTGGAACAACATTGGCAATGCTGCGACAGTTGAAGCTGAGGCTGTAGGAGCTATGATGACAGAAGGAGATGCAGTGGTTCTCACCATTGAATCCTCTCCTGAATGGATGGGAACTCTTATTGAGGAGGAAACAGAGATGGCAGAGACCAGAGAAGATGCTGAAATAGGAGACATTCCTTCTACATCAGCTACAGAATTGGAAGCCCCTCTACCACAGAGGAAGAGAAGAAGATCAAAAGAGGAGGTACAGGCATCACAGCCAATAAGAAGAAGGAGAACCAGATATCTCGCAGCAGCAAAAGCAGCGCGGGCAAGATGGGCAAACATCGAAGCAAACATTGAATTTCCCATTTTGAAACCCAAGACAGATGTTGCCCCACAAGAACTTGTTCCAAAGGAACCTCAAATTGAGGGACTTTTGTTTGAAGATGGTCTGTTGAAGGAAGAGGTGCAAGCACTCCAAAAATAAGTGGAAAGATGGAAGGAAACATGCAAGAAACAGGTGGAAAGGAGATTGCACACACTGGTAGAAGCTGCATATCAGGTCGAAGGATCACTTCTGGTTGAGGAAGGTGAAGAATTGGAAAAAGTAGTTTCCCCTGCATGTGGAGAAATTTTTAATCAATCAGGATACAAAGTCACAGTGCATGCATTTGTGGCACAAAAACCCACACAAGCAGTTGGAGAAGAGAAAGAAACATCTACGGTGGAATTGAGGGGTGAAAATGAACCAGAAGTGGAAAAGATCCCCGATATAGAGGTAAGGAAACATGAGCAATTACTGTCTCAGCCACAGGGTGTTGTTACACAAGAACCAACAACCCTGGAAATGTTTGTTGAGCTGCTACTCAAATGGAAGTGAGTGAGCCAGAGGTCGAGACAATCCCTGACCTGAACTTAGGAGTTTTTACTATGACCCCAGAGCAATCTCAGGACACAGAACTAGTGGAGGGATAACTTCAGCAACAGGAAAATGTTGAGGTTGATCAGGATGTTGTCACACAAGAACCAACATCCTCAGGAAACCTTGTTGAGACTCCCATTCAGCTAGGGACAACTGACCTTGAGGTGGACATAATCCCCGATTTGGAACTAGGAGAAGACGAACAAATGTAGTCCCAGCCATCAGGGGACACTGAAGCATTCGAGGACCAGTCTCATCTATCTGGGGACACTGAAATACTCGGGGACCAGTCTCATCTTTCATGGGATATGGAAGTAACTCAAGAGAAACCCAAGCAGCCAGAGGGACTGGGAGAGCAAGAAGTTGTTACACAAGAACCAACATCTCTGCAGCTGCCTGTTGAAGCCACAACCAAGAATCAAGAAGCTGCAGCCGAGACTCAAGAAGATGTTGAGATTGGAATCCAGGAAGATGTTGTTACATAAGAACCAACATCTTCACAATTGGTTGTTGAAGTTGACAAAAAGGTGTTTCAGGAAAAAGGTGTTGTTACACAAGAACTAGCATCCTCAAAATTGATTGCAGAAGTACCCTTGCAAGCAGAAGTTGTTGGACCACTGGTAGAACAGGAAGCTGTTTCACTTCAGATTCAGAACAATCAGGCTGAAACATTGGGTGATAAGGTATGGACGCAATCTTCCCAGGACTTTGTCGATTTAGATTCTGATGAGAAGGACGCAAGAGAGGGAAGGATTCAAGGTCGAATAGAAGAACTTTCACTGCTGAAAATAGAAGTAAAGAAATGGAAAAGTGAGGTGGATAGATATCAGAAAGGAATGATCCCTCTTGTTCAGTATAGAAATACTATCAAAGAATTGAGGGAAAGATGGGTAGAAGAGTTAATATACCAAAGGTGTCATTAAGAAGAAGCACAGAAAGAATTGATGGAGTTGAAGAAATTCAAGTCCATGCAGAAGGAAAAAGATCAATTGTACACTCTTTCCCAGGAATTGATGAGCTTCAGAGCTCTATCTCCCTCTTATCCTGTATTTTTGTATGAACAACTTACTTGGTTTAAATTGAAGGCATTAAAGGAAGGGAGACCTTGTGAGGTGGCATCCTCTACCCAATTCTGGAAACTTCTATAAAGAGCAGCTTCACTGAGCAGAACCTGCTGTGTGAACTTTAGTTGCATGAAATGGCGGACCATCATTCAAATCATGTTCCTTACTTAGGAGATGTCCAGCTGAGGGCCTTTGCTTCTTTTGTCAGAAATCATGTGCAGTGGGAGGATTGCTTCCAGACAATTTCTCAAAATGAGGCCAACTCTAATATTTGGATTCAACATGAACCTCAATCCCCCCACCTTCTTCGTACTCATCAAGAACAGAGGCTTAAATCTCCCATCCAGACTCAGCAGCTAGTCGAACTTCAAGAGCAGGTCATCTCCACTTGTGTTCGCTAGATTTCCAGGCAGCAATGTTTGGCTTTGGAAGGCAAGTAAGCATAGGTGGCAGGCTTCTCCTTCATCAATAAAGAAAAGGGACCCTTGTTGCTTTAAGAATTTTAAATAGGCTCTCCCTAGGGTTGAGGGGTGCATCGACTGTATGAGGAAGTGTGGAGTTAACTGGTTGGGACGTAAATTCAAATTCCCACTTATTTGGTGGCCAGCAAGGCCATATAGGGATGACTTTTCATTGACAAAGGCAGAAGAGAAGTAGTGTTGGAAATATTGGGTTGCCCATAATGGATATCTAGATGGGAGGGAACCACCTGAACCCTCCTACAACTTTTCATCTCTCCATGAGCGAGGTATCCTTTGATTCAGACTAGTGGCAGTTGTTGCACGAGGACATGCAACAGAGCAGTTGGGGGGAGGTGTTGGGTCCCAAAATGCCCCTTTTTAACCACATCCATTATACCCTATTTGCCTTGTCTTACTCCATATTGTGCACCAAACAAGCGTTCTTTCCTCACTTGAGCCCTGAATCTTCACAAGTATGATTAATTATTGTTTCATCTTATTAATGCTTATGATTGCTATAATCAGGACTTTGCTTCTTGAATTATGCTAACACATTATGATTTTACAAAGATAGTTCAAGCTGTGAGAGAATACAGGTGTAGCAGTCCGAGTGGTCTAAAGAGGAGATGAGCGTTCATTGCCAGCTGTGACCTACCAGTCCCGTCTCTACATGCGAGGTACAACCAAGGCTCATCATTCCACACGAGATGCAATAGGTGTGGCTACAAAAGGCTTAGCTGCAACAGCACGCCGCTGCTTAAAGTTAGCTACAATCGTCGGGGCATCTCTTAAATTGGTTTTGTTATTCATTACTGGCTCGAGCAAAAGAATTTCCTATATTTCGTAGATCTTCATGGTTGCCCGATATTAGTGGGTGACGGTTACGATTGTTGATGTATAAGTACTAGGAAACATTCAAAGCCAGGGGTTGGTTAATATCAGATTTTACTGTGTGAGTTGTATCAGAGACTGTACTTTCATTCCACCATTTTAATCTAAGGAGCAGGATTCTTCAGATCTCTGTGTTTTAACTTGTGTTAGTTCTAGCGTCTCTGTTCGAAGGCTAGGCCTGCCTTCCCACAGAGATCATTGACTTAATTAGATGTTTTGATTATTTGGTTGTGTGGTGTGGAAATTACATTAGATGCATCATTTTTCAATAGCTGCAACAATAATGTTCAATCGCTGTGTTTCCTTAAATAGTCAGTATTTGCATTTCCTTTAAGCTGCAGCAGTGTGGTGTGACAGTCGACTGTGTAGGTTAATTTCCTTTATGCATGTGTGTGATAGCTGTAACAGTCAAGCTCTTCCTAGGTTCCTTTCAATTACTTGTCTTTCTCAGGTTTGTTAATTCAATTAGACTATAGCTTAGAGTTGTTTGGTTCAATCCCTATTATTTCCCATTCCTAGATTAAGGTTGGATTAAACTAGTCATGATAGATTTGCATATAGTATGGCAAATTAGGATTTAAATTCTTGCAAAAGTAAGTCTAGATATTTATTTCATGAATCGTTCATTGCTGGATTGAAGTTGTAGGAAGGTGATTGCAATTCTGAATTCTTAGATAGGTAGTTTAGATCAGTTTATTTATGGGAGGAGTTTGACTAAACAGATAGGTAGGACAGTTTATTCAGTTCATCAACTACTTAGTGTTTAAGCACATATAGTGTGAATTATCTTTGAAATAAAAAGACTTCCCTGAGTTGCCAATTTATATTGAGCATTTTGCATGATAGTCTTAATTAACTAGCATATAGAGTGACCAACACAAATGGCCAATCTTGCTGCACAATTGAATCATATTCAAAATAGGTTAGTAATGATGGAAAGAAATCAAGTTTTTCATGCACCAAGGAACTCTCAACATAAGCCCAACCAAATGTATCAGAAGAAAGCACCAGCTCAGGAGCCTAGAATTCCGAATCAGTTAGATTTAGCCAACATGGTAGAGGATGCAATTCCTTAGTGTAGGCCTTGTGCTCAGTTTCATCAGGAAAATACTTGTTGCGTTGCAAATCAAGTTATGGAGCAATGACTCCCTAAAATTAGTAGTTAGGATACACCTCCAAGCAAGCCCGAGTTCGTGAACATGGTAGGACAAACCTACCCTTTGTCAAACCAACATTGGCAACAGGTCGTAGACTATAGTCATGAAAAGGACATCATTACTCAAAATTATGGTGAAAAGCCTACTCAAGAACAGGTCATAGAGATGAGGGATGCTAAATTCAAAGGTGTTACTTATCAAAGGAAGGAGAAGTCTACACCAACTAAAGCTAAGCAGTATAAACCCAAGGTAACAACTCCTCCTACTATGAACCCCCCTGTTGTTGTAGAATCAAAACTTGATATGGGGGATTGGTTAAATAGTGTTAAATTCTCATCTTATGCAACCGATATCCATCAGGTTCCTGGCCAAAGGAAAAATTGTTAAAAGCTTTAGAAAGTAATCAGAATAAAGACCATAACATTGTCAAAGAAATTGCTCTTCCAAGTAATAATGCCATCCTTGAAGATTGTCCTTGTTACCAACTGTTTGTACCATAGTTGGGTTACCTGAGGAGCCGTCAGTTGACAGACATGTTCAATGTCTGATTCCAGTGTATCGGTTGATCCATCTTC
>LPNX011209275.1:258084-278690 GCA_001517045.1 Pseudotsuga menziesii | reverse complement strand
TCACTTAGGAAGCCCTAGTTTACTTTTTTCAACCTTTAGGCTTCCTCCCCATTGCCTTGTTTGGCTTGCCTTTACTTCTTCTTCTTCGCTGCCCTCTTTTTTACTTTAGTTTGCAGCCCCTTTTCCTCTTTTTGGACAGCCATCTTTTGCCCTAGTTTTTTTACCCTAGCTTTCTCCTTTTTGGGAAGCCCTTTTTTGTTTGTTCACTGACCTCTTTTTTACTGTTTTGCAGCCTTCTTTTTGCTTTTTGGACAGCCCCTTTCATTCATTTAGGACAGCCCTCTTTCCCACCTTTTCTCTCTCCTCTTCTTTGGTTTTTCTTCTCTCTTTTTCCTCTTTTTTTATTGCTGGTTTTTGCCCTTTTTTTCGAGTTTTTAGTGTGTAATTTGTCTTTAAAGTCTTAACTAATGCATAACGTTTAAACTGTTCAAAGCTCTTATTTGCAAGAAGATTCGAGAAACGCCCAAGGGCTTAAAGCAAGCAAGAGAGCAAGCGAGAAGTGCAAAAAGAACAAAAAGACTTTCTCCCTCTTCTTTCATCCCTTTCTTTTCCTGTTCTTCCAAAAAAGGCAAAGAACAAGTCATCATGATCATTGTAAAAAATTAATAAAACGGCTAGTGGGAGCAAGTCTCCCATCTTTTCTACTTCCCCTATTTGGGGGAAGTGTGTCTTGTGTTTCTTTTCATGTTTTCTTAGTGTAGTTTTAACTTTAAGCACTTAGCTTAGTTCTTTTGATTAGACTTAGTTTTCATTTCCACTAATTGTTAGATTAGACTTTATTAATCACACTGTAGTATATTTCTTTATAATTGTTAATCTTAAAAAGAACCAAAATCTCTTGAATCTCACCATAAGGTGGATCAAGAGTGCTCTCTGTCGGAGAGTTTAATAAACCATCTTTGCTTTACGTTCATGTTGTTTTCTAATTCAATTAATTAATAAGTAAGACTCTTGAACTTGCAGAAACACAAGTCAAGAGCACTCTCTATCGGAGAGCATCATTAGTCTTGCATCATCCTTGCATTAGGCATCTAGATCAGATAAGACTCTTGAACCTCTGTCATAAGACAAGGTCAAGAGCGCTCTCTGTCGGAGAGTTTAATTAATTGACTTAATAAAATTTTGCAACTCACTTCCCCATAATTAATTAACTTTGTTGATCATCCTTCACCTAATATGCTCTGTCGACTTTCGAGTTGGGCTCGTACTCAGAACGGTGAACAGACTTGTTAAATTCATTGAAGAGAAACATAATAAAACTTTACCCCATAACCAACGCACCGGCGTTGTCTCGATAAAATACTCAGGTGGTGGGTAAATTCCAAGTGTGGGCGTCGGGCAACCCAATCTAGACACAGTTGGTTAAGTTATTGAACACCTAGTTGTGATTCTAGACAGGTCCATCATGTCTTCGAACGGAGCCACTGAAGGTATTTCCGGTTAGGATTTCCAGACACCTTAAGCAAGATCACCATTAAAATCTTTAAACCCTACCAAGAGCATTCGC
Source organism: Pseudotsuga menziesii (assembly GCA_001517045.1). Taxonomy (NCBI): domain Eukaryota; kingdom Viridiplantae; phylum Streptophyta; class Pinopsida; order Pinales; family Pinaceae; genus Pseudotsuga; species Pseudotsuga menziesii. The sequence continues at coordinate 277,183 of LPNX011209275.1, read as the reverse complement.
AGAATCTAATACTTACCAGCTTAATTCCTAGACTTATCATTTTATTTGCGCATTTCGTTGACTCCATAAGGCACTGGTCCTTGGTTAAGTTTGAATAATTATCTATCTTGATCAATTGTCTATGGTTCATTTTAATTGCTATCTCTGAATGCTTAGTTACAAGTCTGAAATCTTTGCTTATATTTGCAAATCTCTTGTTAGCAATGTGGATTGCTTTTGATTAATTGTCATTCTCGTAATAAACAAACACTTCTAATTACAATAACTCCTAAGCAACACCCATCCACGTCCGTAACCTTAAAAAACTTTAAACAACCTTAAGAGCCTTAGAAAACTCTTTTGTAGGGACTACCCCCTTTGACTTCGTTAGGAGTTAGCCTAAACGGAGGAGCTAGGAGTAGGTGATAGTACCTAGCTCTGTGCTTGCCCCCAAGGTCACACCTCTCCCACTTTCTCAAGTGAGGAGACAGCTTTCATTAGATTTCTGCTGCTGGTGTGCAATCGGCGGACAACAGTCCTGTCATCCTTGAAGATTTTCCTGTAGTCCTCCACAGTGTTGATCCAAGAAGAGAAGATCACCCGCCATTTTATGTCTCTCTTTTAGTAGATAATCTTCTTCTCCATAATTGCATGTTAGATTCAAGTACTTCATCAAACGTAATTACAAAAAAAGTAATGGAACAATTGAATCTAAGGATCACACGACCCTACCACAATGTTTGTCAAATGGATGCAAGAGAAGTTGATGTGGTAGGGATAATCTTAAACCTAGAAGTAAAATTGGCTAAGTATCCTCACATCAATATGACAATGGATGTTGTAGTAATCGATGTGCCGGATAATTGGGGAATGTTGTTGTCCAGAAAGTGGGCTGCAACTTTAGGGGGACACATCCAAACGGATTGGACGTATGCAACTATACCTGCATCAGAGAACAGAAGGGTTATACTTCATAGGGAAAAGGAAAGGAAGAGGCATGTAGAAAACCCTAAGAAGCCTGCAAATGAATTCGTGCAGTGTACTGATAGCTTTGGAAACTATGGCATCTTGTCTAACTTTATGGCCATCATTAAGGAAACTATTAAGAATGAAAAGGTTGATGAAGTTTGGAAAATGTATTTCGACGGGGCATATTTCGAAGCTGGAAAGGTGCAGGCATCGTAATCATTTCTCTTTCTAAACAAATCTACAACTTTGCTTTTAGATTGGAGTTTGAAGCATCAAACAATGTAGCTGAGTATGAGGCATTGTTTCTACGATTAGAAATTGCTAAGGACATAGGTATAAAAATGTTGAACATAAAAGGTGACTCAGACTTAGTCATCCTCCAACTTAAAAACAAGTATCAATGTAAGAGTGACTAAAGAAGTATAAAAATGCCATATGGGATACCATGGACTAGTTTGATGCACTTAATCTTCAAGAAATCCCTAGGGAAATGAATGGTTTAGCAGATAAGATGGCAGTAGCGGCCTCCACCCTCCAACCTTCAGATGAGATGATTAATTGAAATTGTTTTCAGACCCTCGATTCCTCATAATATAGATCATTGGCAGGTGTTTAATGATGACAAACAACTCTTAAGATTCATCAATAATCTCCAAGAATTTGAGGATTGTAAGATCAGTTACCAGCAAGAAGATAAAGAGTATCAGGAGCATGAGGATAATGTAAGAAATCGCATTCCGAGTAGCCTCATAGCCTTTGAGAAACTGTTTGACAGACAGGATCGACATAAAAGTAAAAAAGAAACAATAAAGATTGGGGATTATGTGGAAATAAATATAGGTACAGACAAAGACCCCAAGTTAATAAAAATTGGAAAAGGTACCTCAGAAAAGGAAAGGAATAGCTTAATTAATCTAATCAAAGAGTATAGATATGTTTTGGCTTTTAGCAATGCTGAACTTAAGGCTTATCGAGACGATGTGTTTCAACACACTATTTCCCTTAAAGAAGAAGCTAAAGAGGTCAAACCTTTCCGACAAAAACTTAGGCGAATAAATCCTAAGTTGGCCCCTATTGTTCAAAAAGAGTTACAGAAGATGTTAGCAGCAGGGATCATGGCACCTACAAGACATTAATCGTGGTGCTCCAACTTAGTTGTTGTTAGAAAGAAGAATGGGTCAATTAGAATATGTATAAATTTCAGGAATCTAAATACATCATGCCTAAAAGATAATTACCCATTTCCCGACATGTAAACATTGCTTCAGAGAGTAACAAGTTCAAGAATGATGTCCAAGTTGGATGGCTTCTCCAGATATAACCAAGTGTTGGTGAATAAAGAAGATCAACATAAAAGAATTTTCACCACACCTTGGGGCACTATAAATTTTTTAAAATGGCTTTTGGCTTATTAAATGCAAGGGCCACTTTCGAGAGAGCCATGGACTTTTCCTTTAGAGAACTCATAGGTAAAGTGATTGAAATTTATCAAGATGACTTAACTGTTTTTTCGAAAGAAAGATCTGACCACATAAGTCATCTTGTTAGATTTTTATCAATTAGACAATATGATCTTAGGATCTTATCTGAGAGAATAACATGCACAGCAATCAATCACAAGAGACAATAGACACACAGATTTATCCTTGGGGAAACCATAAAGGAAAAACCCCGTAGCTTCCTCGGAGATAGAATGAGCACCAATGGCAGCAGTAAAACCCGAAAACATAAAGATGATCTCCGACAGCTGATCTCTCTCACTTGTGCCAACACTTCCTCTCTCACTCATGCGCTATAGTTGGGTGAGCGTGTGTCTGAAATAGAAATGCTCACTCTCTATTTATATTCTTTTGTTCACTTAATATTTGACTCAATTATGTAGGCTCAAGTAATCCTAACTTAGTTATGGAGGATCAAGTAACCACAACTAGGGTACTAATGACCCGACTTACAACGGAGGGGACTTCCTCATGACTTTTAGTAATTCTCCTGATAGGAACATCGAGGTACAAGGAAATACAACTGATTCTCTCGATAGGAGCATCGAGGATCAATGAAATACATTATATACAAGTGAATACATTCCGAAGTTACAAATACATCAACACTCCCTCTTAACTAGGAAGATATTCTCTTGACAAATTCATCAGCACAAGTCTTCTTCTCTGGATCATCATCAAAGTTGGATCATCACTGAATCATAACTGGATCAGCATCAAAGATGGATCATCATTGGATCGTCATCAAAGCTGGATCATCACGGGATCATCATCAAAGTTGGATCATCACTGGATCATCATCAACATCACTGCTTTTGCTATCTCGATCAAATGGTGCTATCTCTCAATTCTTCTCGTCATAGGAAGTTCTACAGAGCCATCCCTCTTTCATGCTGGTTGTAGGCCTAGCCTCCGTGTAGGTCTTCCTCTACAAATCCAGTCCTTTTTCATACTAGATGTAGGCCTCTACGGAGCCAGTCCTTTTTCATACTGGATGTACCTCCACAGAGCCAGTTCTTTTTCATACTGGGTGTGGGTCTCTACAGAGCCAGTCCTTTTTCATACTGGATGTAGGCCACTATAGAGCCAGCCCTTTTTCATGCTAGATGTACTTCCACATAGCCAGTCCTTTTTCATACTGGATGTGGGTCTCTACAAAGCTAGTCCTTTTTCATACTGGATGTAGGCCACTATAGAGCCAGCCCTTTTTCATGCTGGATGTACTTCCACAAAGCCAGTCCTTTTTCATACTGGATGTGGGTCTCTACAAAGCCAGTCCTTTTTCATACTGGATGTAGGCCACTACAGAGCCAGCCCTTTTTCATGCTAGATGTACTTCCACAGAACCAATCCTTTTTCATACTAGATGTGGGTCTCTACAGAGCCAGCCCTTTTCATCCTGGATGTAGGCCACTACAGAGCCAGACCTTTTTCATGTTGGATGTACTTCCACAGAGCCAGTCCTTTTTCATATTGGATGTGGGTCTCTACAGAGCCAGACCTTTTTCATGCTGGATGTAGGCCACTACAAAGCTAGCCCTTTTTCATGCTGGATGTACTTCCACAGAGCCAATCCTTTTTCATACTGGATGTGGGTCTCTACAGAGCCAACCCTTTTTCATGCTGGATGTAGGACACTACAGAGCCAGTTTTTTTTCATGTTGGATGTACTTCCACAGAGCCAGTCCTTTTTCATACTGGATGTGGGTCTCTACAGAGCCAGCCCTTTTTGATGCTAGGTGTAGGCCACTGCACTTATATCTGACCATGGGAGGCCCCTCCTACCACCATGTCAAAATGGCACAACACTTACATCTGACCATGGGAGGAACCAATCCTACCACCATGTCAGAAGGTCACAGCACTTGCATCTGACCATGGGAGGAACCAATCCTACCACCATGTCAGAAGGGCACAGCACTTGCATCTGACCATGGGAGGAGCCAATCCTACCACCGTGTCAGAAAGGCACAGCACTTACATCTGACCATGGGAGGAACCTCTATCTAGAGAACACCAAGTTTCTCCCGGAAGTACTCAAGCTTCACTCTGGCCATTTCTAGTATAGAATCACATCAGGGATGATTACGTTGAAGGATAACCTACGAACTTCGCCGGGACCAATTACATCCGAGGACAACCTACAGGACCGTTTACGTCTGAGCAACCTACGAGCTTCACCAGGATTTTATGCTCAGACAACCTGTCTCACCGGCTGTGCTAGAACTCCCTCTTTCAAGAGATATCGATCTGGATCACATACTGGAGCTTCACTGCTCCTCTCTACATCATACAAAAAATGCAAGTCAGATCAATCAAATCAAATAATAGTTTTCAAAAGAAACATACTACCTCCCAAATAGCCAAGCAAGTGGCAACATATTTTGCCTCAGCTGTACTCAGCGCCATGCAGGACTGCTTCCTGCTAAACCAAGAGATCACACCTGATCTCATACTGAAGTAGCACCTCGAAGTGCTCTTCCTGTCAATGGAACTGCCTGCCCAATACAAATCCACATAACCCTCCAGGTTAATCTTCTGATTCGTATCATACTTGAGCACATACTCAACTGTACCCTTTAGGTACCTCACTGCATGCTGTGCAACCATCAGGTGAACATGTATCAATGTGTTCACAGCAAAGCAAATATCTGGTCTCGTATTCGTCAGGTACATCAAGGAACAAATCATCTGACAATACATCGTGGCATCAACCGACTCTGATGAAGCAACACTCAATAGCTTCAAGTTTGATGCCATAGGTGTGGCCATGGCCTTGCAATCCATCATCCCGAACCTCTTCAGAATATCCACTACATACTTCCCTTGTCCCAGGGAGATTCCATCCGCATCTTGCCACACCTCCATGCCTAGAAAGTAGTGCATCATATCCAAGTCCTTCATCTCAAACTCGGCAACAAGTCTCCTTCTTGCAACTTTAATGAGTTCCCCTTTTCTTTTAGGAACAAGTCATCTACATATAATAGGAGCATCACTGGTATTCCACCTTCAACCTTGAAGTAAAGGTTGGAATCCGCTTTACTCTTAGTAAAGCCTAGAGTCATCAGTAATCTGTCCATCCTGCCGTACCATGTCAAACCTCAAGATCTTCTGTAGTCACTCCCTCTGAAGCGGAGCATCATTCTCCCTCTGCCTTTCATACTTTATGCATTGAAACATTCTGTACCGGAGTGACAAGTAGCTTCCTCTGCTACTAATATTCTATGTATCCATCTAGGGTCATTGGATATCAAGATCTTGAACCTTTTCAAGAGTTCTTCTCACACCCATCTGTGAGCTTGTCATCCTTTATAGGCTTTCATCTTCAACCTTGTAGCAAAGGTTAAGATCTTCATCACTCTAGGTGATTTTCAAGCTCCTCATGTATGTGTCATCCCATGGGTGACTTCTGAGCTCGTACAAGGCCTTCTTTAATTTGCACACATGAGTCTGCCTGTCATGTGTCTTAACTTCTAGTGGTTGCAAATGTCTCTTCGTAGTCTATGCCTTCTTCCGTGAAAAGCCTCGTGCTACGAATCTTGCCTTGTATCCCACGATGTTTCCATCTACTGCATGATGGAACTACGAACTTCCCTCCAGGTCTCGATACTGCATCCTAGACATCATTCATCTTGAACTGGTATTCTCCTTCCCTTTCTTCTTGGCTAATTCTTCATAGCTGGAAGGTTCTGCATCAACAATGTCGCTCAATAGTGTCACATAACTGCATATTTGTCATATTATTCTTCATTCTTGGATTATTTCTCGAACTGTCATCACTTGTTCTTCGGAATAAGTCTCGTCCTTCTTTTCTTGTAGGTGATTGTACGCGATTTTTCCTACAAGTCAAATGCATTAGTTGTATGGTCAGAAATATTTCATAAGGCATATTCATAATGAAAAATTCTTATGCATAAAGATATGATCATGCAACTATTTTAGCCAATACAACATTCATCCATATCTCACGGAAACTTTCTAGATGCCTTCCATCTCTACCATGACATCATTGAGATTGTGTAGTAATCCAATGTGTCAGCAAAGAGGTTTCATTCTAGATAAGTAGCAATGGAGAGTTGTATAATACCATGAGATACTTACCCATCACATGCATATTAGTAGTATAGTGTCATTAATGCAAATATTTTATCATGCATAACACATCAACTGAATATAAACAAGTGTATAACAAAACAATATCATGAAATGAGAATTGAATACTTATATTTATTTGTTTCGTGGGTAGACTCCTTGAGCCTTCAACAACATCATTTCTTATCCAAATTCTAATATGGATAAGCGGTTTTTCAAGAGTTGAGTCCTCTGTATTCCTCATCGCTTGAGGGATCTTCTTTGGATCGTGAGAGCTTGATCTTCAGTTGCTCCCATCTTCTCTTTCTCTTATTATGAGTCAAGCTTCATCTTGTGTGCACTCTTCCCAGAGTCTGCTGAAGGTAATCACTTCCTTCTAGCGCGCATTCCTCAAATGAATGAATCCCTTGATCTTGGGAGGCCATTCAAGGTGGTTATCACAATTTCTGTATTCTCTACTTCTTCATCCACTGCTTCAAGTTATTCTTTGATTTGATAGACGCTTGTAAAGTATGACTATATGGTCTCTGCATTCTAGATCTTTACATTCTTGAACTGGTTTCTCAAAGTCATCTTCTGATTTATGTTCTTCCCTTCAAATAGCTTGGTCAAGGAATCAAACATCTCTTTAGGTGTCTTTAGGGAAGACACTTGTGGTATAAGGTGATCCTTGATTGAATCAACAATTATCCTTTTGGCCTTAACCAAGTTCTTCTCGTGTAAGGCTTTAGCCTCATATCCCTCTGGAACTGGAACCTCTCCACTTATGTAGGTGTCCAATTCATTTTCTTCAAGAACCAGTGAAAACTTATACTTCCATGCTTGGAAGTTTTCAGCTTCACCAAGCTTGTTATCAAGCTAGTGCGATAGGTCATTTTGAAATGAGAACCTCATAGCAAAAGATTAGATCTTACCAATTTGAGGTGTCCATCTTGGTTTCGGATTTGGCTGATCTAGGGTTTGTCAGAGAAACCCTAATTTTCAAACCTTGGAATTTCAAACTTCTGATTGGATAGAAAGATAGACCTCTTCAAGGCGAGTTGTCCAATGTACTCCTTTTCTAAAAACAATGGAGGGAAACTCCCGGAACAGGAAGCCCTAGTTTTCTAATTTCTTCTACAGAAATGTCTAATACTGTTTCTGTGGTATCTCCGAAAGAACTGCTCCTCTGTGTCTGAAATTGTGTACTAAGGTAGCCTCATCTGTTCTCTTTCCAACACCATAGGTTTTATCAGAATTGGTTTCACCAATTGGGACTTATGATAGTTTTCCCCCGATGACTTAATTCAAGACTATTTAGCATAGCGAACTTGTACAAACTGCCACATGTCACTGTTTCACCTTCAAGGTCTGAAATATTTACCACAGAAAGTACAGTCTGTGCCCTATCTGGAACATTTTGCGAAATTTCATTTGGACCTTCGTAGCCCGAGATATAGCAATTCTCCCTAGGTGTCATGTTTAGGGATAAATCCTGGAAGAGGCTGGAACCCTAATTTGGAGGAATCATATCTCCCAAAATACAGTGAATCTGAGGCTAAAATTTTTACACAGGGTACATCAGGATTTTATCTTCAGCCTAGGAAAATTTCATCCCCTAAGACTTCTTCAATCCCGAGATATAGTGAATGTACCAAAACTACCAGTTTTAGTATTTTAGGGTTTTTCAGGCCTGGGGTCAAATTAGGGTTTGACTTTCCCGAAGTTTTACCCAACCAAAAATCTCGACCTTGGTCTCTAAACTTCGATTTTGATGAGGAGAGCAATCATATGCCGGGCTCACTCAAAAATTCCTCTTCTGTAAAAAGCCCTAATTTCCTGCACTAAAAACTGAAAATGCCCGAAATCAAATTCTGCTTCGACAGAAAGATGCGCCCTTCAATGGAGAGTTATCCTAGCCTCCTTTTGCTGATGGATTGTGGAGAGAGACCCAAAAAGTAAGATGCCCTAGCTTTTGTAGCTGCACGGTGTCTTCTTCTCAGGTTAGCTCTGATACCATGTTAGATTTTTATCAATTAGACAATATGATCTTAGGATCTTATCTGAGAGAATAACATGCACAGAAATCAATCACAAGAGAGAATAGACACAAAGATTTATCCTCAGGGAAACCATAAAGGAAAAACCCCGCAACTTCCTCAGATTAGAATGAGCACCAATGGCAGCAGTAAAACCCGAAAACATAAAGATGATCTCCGACAGTTGATCTCTCTCACTTGTGCCAGCACTTCCTCTCTCACTCATGCACTATAACTGGCTGAGTGTGTGTCTGAAATAGAGAGGCTCACTCTCCATTTATATTCTTCCATTCACTTGATATTTGACTCAGTTATGTAGGCTCGAGTAATCCTAACTCAGTTATGTAGCCTCGAGTAACCACAACTAGGGTACTAATGACCCGACTTACAACGAAGGGGACTTCCTCATGACTTTTAGTAATTCTCCCAATAGGAACATCAGGGTACAAGGAAATACAAGTGATTCTCCCGATAGGAGCATCGGGGATCAATGAAATACAATATATACAAGTGAATACATTCCGAAGTTACAAATACAACAACACATCTTAGGCAAGTTTTCATAAGATGTCGTAAATACGGCATTTCCTTAAATCCTTCCAAGTCAATATTTGGGGTTGATGAGGGCAAGTTGTTGGGACACATCATCTCAAAAGATGGGGTCAAGATTGATCCTGAATGAGTGGAAGCCATTAAGAAAGTTTCCTTGCCTCAGAATTTAAAAGCTCTCCGATCTTTCAACGGTTAGATCAATTTCATAAGGAGATTCATCCCAAATTTAGCAGAACTAATGAAACCTCTACAAAAATTATTAAAGAAAGATGCTTGATTTGAATGGACGAATGAAGGGAAAGATGCTTTCAAATGTATCAAAGATGTTATATCTAGATCAACAATTTCAATCAATCCGGATTATTCCAAAGAATTTCAAATATTCTCTTTCGCCTCAAAAGACACCATTGTTGGTGTTTTACTTCAGAAAAATAGTGAAGGACAAGAGAAACCTATAGCCTTTTATGAGTAGAGCCTTGCAACATTCAGAGTTGAAGTATACTACCATGGAAAAGCAAGCATACGCTCTTGTCAAGTCCCTTAAACACTTTAGAACTTATGTCGGATACTCCAAAATTATTGGGTATGTACCCCATGCAACTGTCAAAGATATCATGTCTCAACAGGATTGTCTAGGGATAAGTGGTAAATTGGTTTCAAAGATTCAAGAGTATGACCTAGAAATAAAACCCACAAAGTTAATTAAGGGACAGGACCTTGCAAAGATGTTAACTCAAGGAAATGAAAAAGCTTTAGGAATGATTTGTGAGAACAATAATCCAGAACAAAGTGTATCAGACAAGCTTCAGAGATTAGAGCAGCAGTCGTGGTATTCAGACATCATCTTCTTCTTTCATAACCATACATGCCCTAATCACCTGCTTGGCCATAAAAGAAGAGCATTAAGGTTAAAAGCAATTAAGTACTATTTAACAAAAGATGGTTTGGGTTGGAGAAACCCGGACGGCTTAGTACTTAGATGTGTTGATGAACCAAAGTCCAAAAGGCTCATGGTTGAGTTCCATGCAGGATTTTGTGGTGGGCACTTTGCAGCAAGAACAACCGCCCATAAAATCCTAAGAGCAGGTTACTATTGGCCAAACCTTTTTTCAGATGTGCATAAGTTTGTAAGGATTTTCCTTCGGTGTCAGTTGTTCACTGGGAAGCAGAAGATGAAAGCTTTTCCCTGTAGCCAATAGTGGTCCAAGCACCTTTCTAGCAATAGGGGATTGATTTTATCGGTAAGTTTAAAGACAATTCAAGCAATGGTTATTCTTGGATATTTACCGCCACAGATTATTTCATCAAGTGGGTAGAGGCAGTACCCACCAAGAAGGCAACCGATGCTATAGTCATGGGTTTCCTAGAAGATAGGATAATCACAAGATTCGGTGTGCCAGGATAGCTTACTCATGGATTGCCATACCCTTTACATGTTGCACTTCCTTAGAAGGTTGGATACCTATGTGGCTTGGTGACATTTTACATGAGTCACACACATTGAGGTTGTTATCTTGTTTGGAGGATGACCAATTTTGAGGAGCGTTGGGCATCTAGGGAGGGCATTGAGCCCTAGGTAGCATGAGAACATTTGGTTGCTTGCATGGAGGCATGTGCTTGACTTGAGGACATTTGAGTTGAGAAGTGTTTATGTAGATGTGGAGGACCAGAAGGTACACATGGCTTAGGATGGAGAAGCATTGGAGCATTGGAGGCCTTTGGAGGAGCATTGGACAGTGACACTTCTTGCGAAGTACTCATCTTGGGAACCTTGCTCGGTGGATGTGCATACCTTGGAGTTTGACATGAGACACTTGGAGCGTTTCACATGTGGACCTATCTAGTGTTTAGCTAGGTTCCTTACTGTGGACATAGTCCACTTTATTATTGATGACTTCCCTCACCTTTCATATAAATAATCAGTTGTTGTTCCATACAAACCTGTGTCCTTTTGTTACTCTTTCGTCTCTTCACTCACAAAATTCCTTATTAGGTTTAGAAATGAGTTGGGACTCGGGAGGTTTTATATACTGCAGCAAGGCCTCACCATTTTAAAAGACAGAATTAATTTTTTTTTTTATGGGGGCGGCCCCACCACATGGGATTTCTATATGTCCTCCAGGCATCCCTTGTGGATTGAGGGATGTCCCGGTATCCCCTTTGACAAGGAAGGGAAACACAACATCCCCAAGATGGCCCATTCTACAGGATATGATTGAAGACATTTCAAGGACGTTCCACCATCCCCAAATCACTGAGGACACATACCCGTGCTACGCTTTAATATGCCTCTCATCAAAGACACTGCATCAGTAGGTTTAATCGAACAATTCAGTAATGCAGTAAATAACAAGATTTAACAAATCCATTGTTCTCCCTTGATACAGTTATATGTTAGCATGATAATCATGGACTCCATCACAAAAGGGTCTATTAAGTTTTGCTATGGATTTCATACTCACCTAAAGGCCAAAAGTGATGCAACTTACTTTCTGATTAGGGAAGTCAATCTACTTTAAGATATATTATGAGCATAACCTTACAGACCATTTAAGATTCTCTTGCATAGCTAGCCGCAAACTGACAGTTACACTCGTATATAAGCCAAATAAAACCTACCATAGATAAAATTAATTTTACCAGTGTCCAACGAATGACCACAATAGTAGGTCAATAGGACTCAGAATTACAACCCGTGTAAGTACAAAGTGGGAGTGCATAGAGAAACATGATATTTTTTATAATGACCTTATTCCTTGGATTGCTGCATCATCCAAGCATGTGGCACCTAGTTGAGTCCAATAAAAAATATATAAATGTCACTGAAACTATAGTTCAAAGGTCCACTAAAGCTATGAAAAAACAGTTTAACTGATTTATTTATAAAGAACAACCCTACACAATGAAGAGCTAGTTTAGAAGTAAACAACAATGATAAATACTGGACATTTAGATTTAAAATTGAACACAAGAAATATCAAAGGTCAAAAAGTGATTTAATTAGAGCAATATGGCACATGCCTTATTTTGGATACTCTTATCAGCACCCTTAACCAACAGGAGCCTCACAACATCTGTTCTTTTACTTTGCACTGCAAGATGTAGAGGTGTCCATCCATGCTGCAAAGGGAAATAAAATATTGAAATATATATACTGAAAATTCAAAATTTTACCAATAGATTTGCAGTCTTTTAAGATCTTAGGATTGAATGTTTGTGACATACATTATCAGGCAGGTTGATATCTACTTTGTAAAGGATTAAAAGCTTGATTGTTTGAATTGCTGCAACTTCAACTGCATAATGTATTAACGTAGCACCATCCTGTCATCGACCACAAAAAGGTTAAAAGTAAAACTGAAGGGACCCTTTTAAGTTACTAATAAGAATATCAAAGAAGGAGGACATTAAATGAAGGGGGCACTCTAATAAGAAGCAGCTTGAACCAAGGACACAACAAGGCAAAGAACAACACTTGTAGCACCAAAGCAATGAACAAGAAATTGATTATAGAGGATGAGCAAAGAGCAGATCGATTGGCATAAACAGGATTTATTCTAACAAATAAGAAAAATTGGTATAAAAGAAGTATAGAATTAAAAGATTTGCTTGGTGTTACCACCTGAATTACACTCAGTTGGACTTTCAAGTGAACTGCCAAGGATGAACAATTACTTGTTCAAATTCTGAGTTCAGAAGTTCATTCAGGCCGTCCTAGGCCCTTTTTATTTTTTAATTTTAACATGTTCATACCGCCACGGGGAATTGTAATAAAATGACTTAGCATGATGAATTTATGTAAAAGGTTTGGCTTCCTAGGACTTGGTCATTAATACATTATTCCAGGGTGTTTTTTCCTTGTTAATTATATATCTTTTTTAACAACTTATAATTTTCGAGTTTTTCACTAAAGCCTCCAAAGCTAGAATAATTGTCTTGGTGATTAGGCCTTGGGAAGTTATTAAAACCTAAGTGTCAATGTATATTACCATGCTAGTCATTGTTTTTGAGTCGTATGAACATGTACTAAGTCCCTCATAGGTTTTTTTTAAATTCCAGAAAAAACATTATTTTTTCCGTTTTTCCGGGCTTAATTGTAAAATTTCTCTCAATCATAAAAGTGCGACTAGAAGGTTGTTTTTGCAATGGGGGTGCTCGTTTTCTAAATCAAAGCACCCAATTAACCTCAAAACCCAATTTCCAAAGTTTTCGAGTAATTATTTATCTCCAAAATCAATTATTACTTGAAATACCCAAAAAAGAGTAAAAAATTGGATAAAGTGAAAAATTCGGTAACTCATAAAACAATGGAAACTTGCCGAAAATAAGTTTCGTGAGTTGGAAAAGTAAAGAGACAAGTATCCTAAGGATTTTGGAAGGTTAAATCATGTTATTTCCGAGGAAATCAAAACAATGGAAATTTCCTCCAAGTGGGAGCGCATTTTCCAAGGAAAGCTTGCATTTTTTGGGAATTGTGTTGAGTTTTGAGTGTTGGCTTTCCAATTTTTTGATCTTACAATTACCAAACCCACAAAGCACTACTTCCCAACTCTTTTCATTCGAGCTAGACTCTTCCTTTAGCAAGAGCGCCCTGTTAAAGATAGTGCAGTTGTGAGACCCATTCTCAGGGAGGATGGTACCCTAGTCAGTTAACTAGGGTAGAGTAAGACCCTAGAAGGTACCCTAGGGCCCCCAGTAGTCTCCTGGGGTTCTTGGTCTGGGACCAAACAGGTTGATGCCATGGCAAAGTCCCTAACATATGGTTAGGGCTCCTATATGTCTCTAGGGTATTCTGGTTTGGGACCAGACAGTTTCTTGGACATGATGTCCAATCAAATCCTGCAGGTTGAGACAGAGACTTCCTGATCTGGGACCAAGCAGATCCTGCAGGTACATTCCTGGTCAGTTAACCAGGTGGATCCTTGTCAAGTAGACCAAGATGATGATGTGTGATGTCTTCTCTCCTATTTGGTTATTGCTAGGTTGTTTCTCAAGGGATTGGCCATCTCTTGATGATGTCACTAGCACCTAGCCCTTAGGAGCAGTACTGAGGACCAAACGATCACATCATCCAGTTTGGATCTTCTTCCTTGTACTGTGATGATAAAATATATATGGAACACATGTGACAATATACCTTGAGAGAGAAAAGATTAAAGTTCTTGGTCTTGTTGGTCCTTTGGGTAAAAGGGGATTGTTTGTCCACCTTTGTGGTACACCTTGGACTTGTGGGTATGAGGGTTGTCTTACCTTCTTATCATGACCCCTTTGGTTCACTTTTGGTCCTTTATCTTTTACTTGGTCCTAGCACTCTTATTATGTGTACCTTTAACATGACAACTTAACTATATGGGTTTTATTTTGTAAAACCTTTGGACGATTGGTTCCCTATCCTAAGTCAACTTAACTTTATGGTTTTTATTTTGTAAAACCTTTGGACCATTGGTACCGTATCCTAAGTCAACTTAACTTTAACATGGCATCAAAGCTTAGGAATTGTAGTTAACTCTGTTGTGCAGTCTAACAAAGTCTACAATGATCCTAAGATAAGAGTTTCAACTTTGTCAAACTAACAGTAAGGGTTTGAACTTTATTTTGGCCATTAAAGTGATAAAAATGGTAGAGGTCTGATATTTACAAATTGATTGACCTCTGAGACATCTGAAGAAAGAGATGTATTATTTCAGTCTATATCAGAAATTGGATTTGATAGAATGAAAACTTGATGACCCCTTGAAGAGACCAGCAAATCACAATAGTATCTTGACTTATGATCATAATTATGATATCTTCTAAGTTGATCATTTCTGGTCAGAGTTTGTTAGCATAAGTAAGAATTCAGTTATGATCATGATCATATGTGTTAAACTATCATGGCTTATACAACAAGTGCGATGATGCATGAGATCTTGAAATTATATTATTTAAGCAGTGCATGCTCAAGTTTAAAAGGCATTGATGTAGAATCATTATTTGTGATGCATGGATCAATGTAATATGAATTTACAAGTGCAAAGAAGCTTAGAGCTTAATCTCATGTCTAGGGTTATGACCTAACCTAGATTGTGCTAATACATGTATATTATTGCATGAGGACAATATGATGTTGACACCTCTAAGGGTACATGTTCAATTTGATGTCAAGATCAAGATACACCATGTGATTTCTGCATAAGGGCAGATATAAAGAGGGAGTCAAAGGACTTTCTATGCCAACTTATGTTGATTCTTTGTCATGACATATGGATATGCTCTTGATGGCATTGAGCTAGTTGCTTTGTACATATATGAATGATAAGATCATGTTATTATGTGGATGTGACAAGTAATGAATGTTTGCGTATCTTGTTTTGCACAACTCAAGAGGGAGCTGGTTGTTCAGGTACAGAGGGAGTAAGAGGCTCCATAAAATGCAGGATCAGTTATGTTGGATGTTCATCCTCCCAGAAAAGTTGTCGGGCATTTGTTATTGATAGAGTGGAACAACTAGTAAGTTCAAAGATCAAGAGGGAGCTAAAATGTGCTCCTAATTTCTGCGTAAGATGGGATTACAAAGAAAAGTTGTGATCTCCCTTAAAGAAAGTTTTAAGAGAACCCTCCCTAGTGATATAGACATGGAAATAAGCCCAGTCCATGAGTCATCTCTCTTAGATGAGCAAAGGGAGGAGGTCCAGGAGTTTTTTGGTTGATCCCTTTGAGAAATCTATTGAGATGTTTCATGATTGCTCTGGTTTGATATCTCAGATGAGCCATGTCACTGTTTTAGAAACCTTCATTTGTGAGGAGGCAGCCAAACATCAGGTTTGGAAGATGTTAAATGACGTGCAGAAAATGGTTCTTAGCTAGCAAGGGAAGGCAGTTATAACTTCTAAGTGGATCTATAAAAGATCAAGCTTCTTGCTGACAATTAGAGCTGTTTGGAGCTCTCAGAAAATCATGTGCTCTATGACAACTAGGAACACATCAAGAGGAAATATCACCATGTCTGGGACATGGTGCAATATGCTATGTCAAGTAGACAGGTTACTGATGTGTTGACTGAGCCTTTGTCGAAGTCTAAGTACTTCCAAGACAAGCTTAGTGTTGCTAAGAATGCCTCTCTTGTTGAGAGGGAGTGTTAAAGATAGTGCAACTGCGACACCCATTCTCAAGGAGGATGGTACCCTAGTCAGTTAACAAGGGCAGAGTAAGTCCCTAGAAGGTACCCTAGGGCCCACAATAGTCTCCTGCGGTTCTTCGTCTAGGACAAAGCAAGTTGATGCCATCACAAAGCCCCTAACATATGGTTAGGGTCCCTATATGTCTCTAGGGTATTTTGGTATGGGACCATACAGTTTCTTGGATACAATGTCCAAGCAGATCCTGCAGGTTGAGACAGAGACTTCTTGGTCTGGGACCAAGCAGATCCTGCAGGTACATTCCTGGTCAGTTAACCAGGTGGATATTGGTCAAGTTGACCAAGATGATGATGTGTGATGTCCTCTCTCCTATTCGATTATTGCTAGGTTGTTTCTCAAGGGACTAACCACCCCTTGATTATGTCACTAGCACCTAATCCTTAGGAGCAATACTAAGGACCAAAGGATCACATCATCCAGTTTGGATCTTCTTCCTTACACTGTGATGATAAAATATATATGGAACACATGTGACAATATACCTTGAGAGAGAAAAGATTAAAGTCCTTGGTCTTGTTGGTCCTTTGGGTAAAAGGGGGTTGTTTGTCCACCATATATAGTAGCCAGGCTACCATATTCTGTTTTTCAGACACAGTACATTTTTCAGCCAAATCTCTTACATATGAGATGCTGAGATGAGCAGTTTTGATGGATCATTATTATATGAGTGGACTATTGTACTCTCCCATGCCAGGACTGAGTCTTAGGACACTCAGATTTGAGGACCGATGTAGCCATTTATGTCATTACAGAGCAGTCATTGATGCCCAGTTTTATATTAGTTCTTTCTCATTGGACAGATGGTGTCTCGGATGGATTATATTGCATGATTATGACTCAGCTTTTTATATTGTGTTATGGTTATTATTGCTCTTATACTGATTTTTGTGACATGTATTAACTTGTGGTATCATGATCTGGCAGTCATAATTACATGGACTTGAATGTATTTTGTACTATGTATTGATGTCCTTACTTTGACTTTGAAGTTCCTGATCTATACTCATTGCTTTTACCCTCCTTAGGGAGAATAGAGGTAGTCATTCCCACCATTGTTTTGGCTTGCTAGTGTTGGCTCCATCATTCATTGTCTTCACCCACCCATTACCTTCAAGTTTAGTTTTCAACCCGACTGACTTCTTGACTTATGGCATGGAGGACCTTTTTCCCTGCTAGAACTTTTGTTGGACAAGCCTCCCTGTTTATATTGTGTCTCGACTCTCAGCTCTGAGTCGGTGACAAAACTTGCCTTTGGTAAGTTGGATTGTAGGCCTAAATCATTCTGGTCGGTTGTCCCGATGTTTGGCATTGTGCAGAACTCCCCTTGGTCACTTGAGATGTTGTTGGCTAAAACTGAAAGCTCATGTACTACCAGTATTGAAAATATTGAATATGCGCCCATGGAAAATGAAAATTATAAAACTGTGTTTCTTAACATATGTAAAGAGGGCAAGAGCAATGAAATGCTAAAATACTCCTTGAAGAGTATAAGAAAAGGTCCAAAAAAGCAATGGTTAAAAATATGCTATATCCAAATATTGCTGACCTTATAAAAATAAATGTCCCAGATGAAAGTTGCGATTAGTTGTGCTTTTAAGCACTGGTGAAGTCCCAAAGCGTCATATAGGCCAAAAAGGCCATAGAATAAAATGATGATCCTAATGAACTTGTATCAAGCTTGATGTAGTCATGATGCCTAAGTTGAATAAGCACTCTCTAAACAACTCACCCATTTGTGAGGCACTGCCATTCCTTGTGTTGTTGTTTGTCCGACATTGGTTATAGTGAGTATTCCCTTTCCATTATCCAAAGTGTTATGATGTTGAGCAGAAAGTCATCCTTTGCTTTAGCCTTGTCAATTTTCCTTCACCCTTCACTAGCAAATTGACTACAACTATGAAGTGAGTATAGTCCTGAAAGTCTAAGTCTGAGTAATAATAACTAAAGCCTTATATATGTATTTGTTGATGTACCGCCAGTGAAATGACTGCTACTTGTTATGATTGTTGCTTGAATGAGTTGTAGAGCATGTCTTAGCCTTTTAACACTTGCAGCAGTTGGATAATAGTCTGAGTTATTATTCGTGTCTGATCAATTACAAATGGTTATATTGTTTATTGGATATGATTGATGATCAGATAGAGACCTGTGAGGGGTATGAGTATACACCTTAGATGGATTTGGACTCTCTGAGTCTAATGAGACAGTTTATTTCCAGTTTCGGGCACTTGTAGATATGATCAGGCTCATTCTACCACTCTTATGCAGTTTTTCTTCCCAAGTTGATATGTCTGAGCAGGGAGATGTTTTAGTTGGATCTCCTAGGACGTTGTATGGGCATAGGGGGTGCAGCCACTTGTTTGTACCATAGTACCCCCATCCCAGAGAGCCTGGTGGGCTCAGTTTGGCAATGCAGGCACCCTAGGAGGCTGTTTTGGCAGGTTCAGATTTCCCAAGGCAAATTAAAAAATGATTAAATGGTTATTGAAGAAATCGATTTGGGCTACTAAGGCAAGGGAATGACATGGGATGAGTCACAATGATAAGAGTGATGTCCTCCACACCTTCTCCAGTAGTTGCAGCACCTAATTGGGCCCACACCTATTTTTGGGCATTTTTATATTATTTTCTAGAGCTTTTGGGAGGCTCACGATTTCCTCAAGGAGGCACAAAGTCAAAGAATTAAATTATTATATTATTTTATTGTGCCATGGGGACACCCAGAAGGAGTTAGTCAAACACTTCTTAGACCCGCCATGTGCTTCATTTATTTCTTGTTGAGTCGGTTAACCCTCTTTATGGGTGATTTAGG
>LPNX011209275.1:208300-258020 GCA_001517045.1 Pseudotsuga menziesii | reverse complement strand
TGTTGAGCTCATCTCAACCATTGATTAGAACATTTTATCTTTTAATCTTAGCCACTCGTTTTGAAAGTGGTTAGAATTCGGTTATGATTGTGGTTCTCTCATTTCTATTTAAAAGAGAGAACTTCTCATTTGTAAAGGGTCTTTGACTCTTGGATCTGAATAATAGAAAGACTTTTTTGTGGATATTTTCGGGATCTGCTTTGCATCTGATGTTCTCAAATGGTGATTGGATAGTCTTCTGCTTCCTAGCATTGTGGAAATTCTTGTGAGATCTATATTTTTCTGTTGTCATTGTTTTGCCTACAGGAGGGCGTTTTGGCTGGAGCGTTTTTGCAGGGGGACCTCAACTGACTCGGTTTTCTTCGTCTTGGATCAGGGGGTTTTCATTAGTTTCATTGTGATCTATGATTACTTCGTTTTACTTTCTTGTAGCATTTGGTTTCTTTATCTTGTATTGGCAAATCTGATATTGTTGACGTTTGCTCATGCAGGATAGGGGGCGCATTGGTAGCTTGTGGCTTACATCCGTCATAGAAATCACTTGGATCTTCCAGAATTGATCGGGATAGCAAGGATCATCACTGTTAAAGACTTCCACAAGCATTTCCAAGTAAGAATCAAGATTTAACAGGTAAGTCTCTTCTCTTTAGATCTTAATCCATTGTACCTTGCTTTACTCAACTTTTCTGAAAACTCCTAAAATACTAAAAACCCTAAAAAGCAATAAATTTGGGAATCGTCCGATCTTTGGCCAAACCACTTCTAGGTTTCATAGATCGGGCCTCCCCTTCACTAAATCTACTGCAACGCTGGTCAAATTCCTGCTGGTTTGACCTAGATCTGATTTTTAGCCAAAAAACTGCATAACCCCCCACTGAAAATTTGACCTGCTAGGGTTTTGACTTTTTTCGGATTTCTAACTTCACAGACGGATAGATCGAGTCCCACACAGTTCAAATCACCCTCAACGCTGTCCAGATTCATGGCAGCTTGACCTAGATCTGAGTTTTTGACTGAAACTGCCCGAGCGCCCTCACTAAAAACTGGACTTTTCCGGAGTTTACTTTTTCTGAAATCTGACAAGCTAGGCTGATAGATCAGGGCTTGAGGACTCCAGAACACCCCCAATGCTGAGCTAGTTCCTTCCAGATTGTCCTAGATCTGAAAAACTGATTTTCAGCCTCCAAGCCCCCCTCATCAGATTTTGACTTTTTCAGATCTGATTTTTCCTGAAGTTTTCTGATTTGGGTTTGTAGATCAGGTCATCCTAATCTCATTTCCACTCCAACGCTAAGTTGATAGTCTCTTGGTGGCTCTAGATCTGCAAATCTGCCTCTCCAAACCCTAGCGCTAGCCCTCCTTCTGCTGATTTTCCTGTAACCTGAGTCTTCCGGGCCAAATCCTTTTCTGGGTCCATAGATCAGGACATATCCCAGGTCGGTTCACTGAAACGCTGTGTTGATACTGACTCCATTACCCAATGCATGAAAGCCATTGATCTCCTATCTCTAGCGCTAGCCCTAAATTGACCTTAATCCCTTTCTCTTTGCCAACATTCATTGATAACTCAAGTTACCTATGTTTCACCGAGTCTGTCTCCTTCGTATTCGACAGTCCCAACTCTGTCCTTGCTTACCCTATCATAGTTACGTTTCCCAAGACAGTGATCATCTTCATCAGTTGCTAGTACCTAAACCCTAGAGTTAGGGTTTCCATTTACCTTACACCTTACATACCTCAAAGCCACATTTGATATATTTTGGTGTCTAGGTTTGATCTCTCCTATCGGGAGCAAATCCGAGTCTCCCCCGTTGTTGTCTTGGACTTCGATCACATAAAGTGAAGGCTGCCTTGATTGGCGTGACAACCATCAATTTGGGAGTCTAGGCAGTCGTGGTTCCACCCCTTAGTTTCTTGCCCCTCTACCATCCATCCTGGATCCACCTCACACAGGCAACTACAAGGTTGGTGATAACACAACCCTTGAAAGGACTTTTGAAATAAAGCTAGAAGACTAACATGAAACTTTATTAGTGGATTTTATGTAAAAAGGAGAGATTTATCTTTTTGTTGGGAATCTTTTCTTTAAACTTGCAAAAAAAGGGAAAAGAAGAAGATAGAAAGGAGCAAAAAGAGGGCAAAAGAGAGCTGGAACAAAAGAGGAAAAGAGGGAAAAAAGGAGAAACAAAAACAAGAAATTGGATGCAAAAGATGGGAAGAATAGGGCAGCGAACTAAACAATCAATGAGCTGCAAAAAAGGGTAAAAACGGGGCAGCGACTTAAGAGGAGAATGGCTGTAATAAATTTGAAAAAAGAGAGCAGCGAATAAAACCAAGAAGAAAATCACACAATAAGGCAGAAGGAGGGCAAATCCAACCTAGAAGAAGGAGAGAAAATCAACCAACAATCAACACAAGGTGGGATCAACCTCCGAACAAGGTGACCACTAGAAGCACTAGTCCCGAAACCGTCCAGTCTAGCTGGATGTACACAAGGATGCTAGTGGGGAAAGAGAAGTAGCCACAAAATTATGTGGCACTTGGGATCAAATCCCAAGCTTACTTTCTCAGGTCAAAACAAACATATGACACATAGAAGTATTGAGAAGGGAGAAACTTAGATTCAAAATGAGAAAAGTAACCGGAAAGAACTTCTTTTACTTGATGGATGAGGCAAAGAAACTTATGCTTCTCAATTTTCCTGAAAGAGAATGACTCCTTGTGAAACCTGCAGAATGAATGTTAACCATAAAAAAGCCCCTGTATATCAGACGATACCTGAAAGCACACAATCTTCAAGAGAAAAGCATCGATTATATGAAATAGTGCTAGATTGTTAGCCTTCAAAATTTATACAACCAAATGCTTAAGAATCCAGAAAGAAGGGAGCAAAGAAAGGTATCACCTCACATGGTGAATCATGACCAACATAGAGCTTCCGCTTTGACCTCCAAAGTCATCAACTTTATTAAATCTTAAGCAAAATATTACAATAGAAATTCTCCAGAGCTTCTATGCCAAAAGTCCGATCCCAATAGAGCTAAAAGAGCCTCTATTTATACAATGAGAGAGTGCTAAAACCCTAAAACCAAAAACCCAAACCTAACCGGCTCGACACATAACTGAGAGCCCAGACCTCAAAATAAGTTGGTGTGAGTGAGGGGTGGCCTCCACCTAGGCAAGGCGCCCCCACTCCCAACCCTAAATCTCACAAACCAACCACCGAAACACCCACACGTGTGAGGGCGCAATAATCCAAGAGAGAGGGGCGTGAGCTCTGTATGGGGACGTGAGCATGAAGGAGGTGTTTAACTTGTGATGATAGGTGCCAAAACCTTAGGGTTTGCATCAAACACCTTTTGCAATGAATACCCTGCTCCGTAATTATCACCGGACCAATCACAGCCCTCCAAATCACCAAATTCATGAGTTTAGCTGGAGATGACAAGTCTGCTAACTGAATGTACCTTTAATGCTCTCCGATTGTTGACTGAAGAGGATTTGTGCCGAGTTGAATCATCATAAATGCCCAATGCCATGTCATTTATCCTTTTATTTTATTCAATTTGGTTTATTTTGGAGAGTTATTGATTTTCTCCAAAATATTCATTTTTAATATTTTAATTAATAATTTCTCCGTAAATGACTTTTTTGAGAAATTATTAATTATGAGGCTAAATGAACTTCTAAAACTTTGAGATAGCTGGTTAGCTGATCATAAATGATTTTTGGCTTAAGGTTAGAGTCTTCAATCACTGAATTCGAGTTCTGGATGGCTGACTTATTACAAATTGAACTTTTCCATTTAATTTATGGAAAAATTTAATTAAAAACTTAGGAAAAATTTAAAAATTAAAAAATAATTAAAATCTTAAATCCAACGCATCCGGTAAAAAAATTTCTGAGGGTCCTAGTGACTTACGACATGACCTTGATCTATTCTAATAATGTCTAGTAGGTTTATACATATTCAGTTGGGCTCTAATAACCCCCCAAGGCCCAGAATTCAAAATCGAGCATTCCAGCTTTGGAGGAAGCGGGAGGAAACCTCGTCAATTATACTCGGCTATAGGCAAAGCATAATTGTCAAGGGCAAAAAACTGCCTGGAATACCTTAGCTGAAATTCTACGTCTTAGGAGACCAAACCACTCAAAACACCCTACTAACACATTTTATTACAAACCCCGCGGGGCCATGGTCAAAATTATTCAAAACAAAAACTGACTAGCCAAAACTGGCTAAGCACAAAGGCGGATCATCTGATACACTGGAAACAAACATTTATCATGTTTGTCAAATGGCGGCTCCTCAGGTAACCCAACTATGGTACAAATAAGTTGGAAACAACGCTAATAACCTCCCAAGGCCGAAACACCAAGACAACTACCCCAGCTTTGGAGGAGCGAGTGAAAAACTCAAAAATTATTGGTTGTTTGTTCAACAACCAATAATAACCAACAGAAAAAACACTCTAGGCTAGTCAGCTTGATGCCCAAGTCCGAGAAGCCGAGCCTTTTATAAAAATTTAAATGCTAGGACATTTTTTACATTTTCCCCAAGGGGGTATGAACATGTACTTTACAAAAAATAAAAAGTTCAGCCAAAAACTGGCTAACTCTGGAACACACTGAACTTCTAAACTCTAGAGACGAGCATTCATCATGCTCGATAACTGGCGGCTCAATAGGAAGTTCAACTATTGTACAAAATAGTTGGTAACATCCTGTAAAGTGGGGGGTTTGTAGGCTTTCACCCAACCCCGAAGTGGTTCTATCAAGGCCTCTGTGAATAGCATAATCAGCCTGTTCTCCGACACATCGGTCACCATAACAGCTACGCTCTGGAACTCAGAGAAGAAGGCCTCGGCGCTGCCTATCTGCTTGAGTTGAGCCAACTCTTTGAAATGTATCTCCAGGTCTTTCCTATCAAACCGCTCCATGAGATTCTATGTGAACTCACCATAGGAACTGATGGTGTTGTGACCCAATGTCACTAATCTGTGGTACCACCATTCATGAGCCTCTCCGTCTAAGTGCAGTGTAGCCAATTTAATGGCATATGTCTCTGTCATGGGGTTGAGTTGGAAATAAGTATCCAACTTCTAAACCCATACCCTCGCTGAACCTCCATGAGCCCCATCAAAGTTTGGGATGGTCAACCTACCCAAGGTTTTCTACGACTCCTAATTATGATTAAACCCCTTGTCGAAATTCGAGGGCCTGTTCCTACTCTTCCTGTTGCAAAAATCTGAAAAAGACATGGCTGCATGAAACTCATCCCCCAAGTCCCTGTATTCTTGCAAATAGACTCCAAAGGGTTCACTAGGCTCTACCGGCATGACTGATCCTGCTACTACATCTGCCAGGAAGTGAGGCATAGTAGGCCTGCTGGAAGGTCTGTTATATATGTGGGGTGTGTTATGCATATTGGTGTATGCATGCTTCCCACTACTGCTTTTAGACTCTCTATCTACCGGTGAGAAAGGTGTACTGCTATTACCTGGTTCTTTTTTCGCCGACAATCTGTTGATTGCATTAAGTACGTCCTTTTGCCCTTTGGCTAGGTCCTGTCATGCGCTTACTAGGCTGCGAAACTCCATCCTATCCTCATCTTCTCCCGTTCCATTTCCCCTGTCAGAGTGTATACCTGTTGGGTCCATGTCTGAGTTGGTATCTTCTAGTTGGATATCCTCAAATTCCTTCGTGTACCTACTCTTCCTTCTCCTATCAGTTACAAAAGTGTCCTCTTCTGTATTCTTCTACTTCTCATGTTCAAGCCCACAACTGGGAAGGAACATGCTCTGATACTACTGTAATATCCCAAATATTGATATTCTACTGATACTGTGTATAATGCTAACCCGTACACTCAATCTTGTGCAAAATTACGGAATAACTATGCATGCAAACTTGCCATGCAAAAATACCCTAAAATATAGTTGAATTAGGGTTAGGGTTTGCATAAAGGAATTTAAAACTTACCACTGATAACGCAGCTGATAATACTCCTGAGATAGGCTGCATGCATAAAAGGCCGAATAGGTGAAGTATCATTGCTCCTCTCCTGCTGTTGATGCCCATCTGCACACGTGTGCACCCCTCAAACTGAAGGTGGCGTTTTTGGAGGAGGGATGGTCAGAAGCTGATGAAACTTTGTGGATTTGTCGGTCTTCTGCTGCCGCAGAGATAAATTGTCGCATGCAGAGGTTTGGCAGCCTCCAAGTGCCCTAATTGATATGTTGTTCTGCTGCTCATGCCCCCCAACTCTATGATTAGTTGATAGCTGCTCCAGATGAGCAAACTGATGGTTGATAGTCATTGTATGTCATAGGATAGGCCTACCGAGAAAGAGGAAGCTGACATGCGGAGGAAAGACTGGGTTTTGTGGTCCCAGCGAATCCTTCTATGGTTTCCCAACTACTTCCAGCCGCAAAACGTGGGTCTGCCAATAATCCTTCGGAGTGTGCTGGATCTCCGAATACTGAAGTATATGATAAATGTTGTGGATAAACCTGGATGATCTATCCCAATAGGAGACTCGGGCAGATATCTCATTGCCGAACCCTCGTTAGCTGAAGACACCGTCTTCAACCCCAACTGTCGCGGCTGCACGCTGTGTTGCTACTCAAAACTCCAAATCAATCAACAATAATAATAGATAGTGTCTTTAGTCCAATCACCCTCTTAAATAGAATTTCATGCCCTTTTAGGGTTTGCATGTCACTTTTAGGGTTTATGCTTCGCATTTGCATGCAGGGAATTCTAATTTGTTGTTGACTTTTAAGCCTAACGAAATAAGGCTTCCTTTATCCGATTGATGACTTAACACTGAATGAATGTCCTGTTCTGCTCTGTGTATCAAATGCCCTCAGTCAATTCCCTCTCATGCAGTACCCGCTCGAACCTATGGGAATTAAGTAGGTTAGCGGGTGTTTTGGATGCTTAATTAGAGGGGGGCATTACAATGGTAGACCTTGGTCTTGTGGGTAAAAGGGTTGTTTCCCCACCTTGAGGCACACCTTGGTCTTGTGGTGAAAGGGTTGTCTTCGCACCTTGATGTGACCCCTCTTGTTGACTTGTGGTCTTATGTTTCCCTTTTAGTCCTAGCACCCATATTGGTTGTGGTACCTTGCCCCTTTTGCTATGATGACTTATATTTATTGTTTTATCTTGTATGACCATTAGACCATTGGTACCCTATCCTAAGTTAACATAATATTATTTTATGTTTATTTTGGTAATTCTCCTAAAAGGTAGGGCTAGAGGTTGAACCATCTAGAAGACCCTTCAAGTCTATAAATTAAAAGTCCTAAACCTCATTTTATGATCCTATACCTGCTCTAGGATTCACTACTTGACATCTAAGGTTTTTTACTGTTGTTTGTAAGCTGTCGCCACCTTTTCTTCAGGCTGTAAGGCTGCCACTACCTTATCTAAAGTTGTTGTTGTTTGTACCCTTCCTGCTGCTCCCTAAAGTGGGTCGTGACTGTTGGTGACTGTTTTGAGATTTCCTGGACGGGCCGTGATTGTTGGTGATTGTTTTGAGCTCATCTGGATAGGTCGTGACTGTTGGTGACTGTATTGATTCCCTTAGGGCTGGGTCGTGACTGTATTGATGCCCTTAGGGTTGGGCCATGACTGTGTTAAAACCCTCATGTTGATATGTGATTGTGTTATGACGTTGGCAACCTGTTAAGGCTGGATGGTGACCTGTTGGGTGTTTTAGAGTGGGTCGTGACACTTTTGTGGCTATTCGAACCTAATCCGTGACTTGTTTGGATACCTTAGACCTGATCCGTGACCTTATGGATGCCTTTTGTGCTCGGCCATGACTTTGTGGATGCTTCTTGAGTTGGGTCGTGACCTTTGTGGGTTGTTTGGATAGACTTGTGACCTTTGTGGGTTGTTTGGACAGAGTTGTGATATTTATGGGCTATTTCGACAGAGACGTGACTCTTGTGGACTGTTAGGACTCAGCCTTAACCTTGTTGGGTTGCTATGATCTGAGTTGTGACTTGTGTTAACCTTCTTGAACTTGTTGTGATCCTGTCAGTGCCTACTGTGATCTTTATTGAGCCATCTAGGGCTGCCTTTGATTCTAGTTTAGCCTACCATAGAAGCAAGGGTTTGAAAGTCCATCCTCCTTCCTGAATTGTTTTGGTTAACACTTCAAGGCCTGTAATTGTCTAACTTTACCCTACTGCAACCCCCTTATCTCTCTCTCAGGTATGCCCACTATTCCTTTGTGACTTGTCAG
This sequence comes from Pseudotsuga menziesii, assembly GCA_001517045.1. Classification (NCBI taxonomy): domain Eukaryota; kingdom Viridiplantae; phylum Streptophyta; class Pinopsida; order Pinales; family Pinaceae; genus Pseudotsuga; species Pseudotsuga menziesii. The sequence continues at coordinate 249,763 of LPNX011209275.1, read as the reverse complement.
TAAGAGACAAGGTTTGATTTGAAAATATGTGAGTATAAGGTCGGTCCAAACCAGTATTGTTTTCACACTTGGATCTATTATTGATGTTAGTTGTTTATTGTACTACCGTTCATGGTTATGTTAGTACTGTTCTGTTTTATTGTTTATATGTTGTAGAACTGTTATGGTTTTGTTTCAATCATGCAACTTTGACACAAGGATCCTTGGGAGTGTTAAAGTTGAAAGAGATGAAAATTATGTTTAAAACTATCTTGCATTGTCATTACTGTACTTTTACTTCATCCTTCTGAGTACTTGGTTTGAATTGTTGCTCAAGTTAGTTAAATTTTGAAAAAATACCAAAACTTTAACAATGTCAACAACAAAACATAAGATATCTCACTTTTGTTAAGTCGTCTCTTTCAAAATGTCTCGAACCACTTCCTACACTTTCACACTAAACTATGCAAGAAGTTCATGTCCGAGCTATATATCTTTAACAGAAACCACCATCATTTATTTATTTTAGACATTAATGTTTTGTTTTGCCAAATCTATTATTAGTTATTTGAGGTTTCACGGTATATTGGCAATCCTAATAGGGAAAAAAAACCAATCTGAAGTGAGAGAAGTATCCATTAAGGTGATTGTTAACACTGGATTTGACCTTATAAATCGGAGTGTTAATCTACAATACATATTCAGAGATATCATTTCGGGTGAGCTTATTGTTACATATTTCACCCTTTGGCATCGATGCTTCATGAGTATATTATGGAGTGGATTGGTTAGTCGGTCCATTGATGCAGCAACAAGGGCTCATTGAATGCCTTACATGCTTGGCACATGGTCGCGTCTCTTTATTATTCAATTGTAGATGGTTGAACAGATCTTGGATAGGTAATTTTTATATAGGTATAGGCAGAGGATATGTCATAGGTACATATGGACAAGTGATGCAGTGGCAGTAGGTGCCCCATACTTACAGATTCAACGTAGTATTCAAGGTGAGTATGGAAGGTCAAAGACCTCCAAAGAGTGTGATCAAGGTGAGTATGGAAGGTCGAAGACCTCCAAAGGGTATGATCAAGGTGAGTTTACAGTGTCATATTTTGCATGCTCTGATCAAAGTTTTGGATACCCTTTGGGAGATAATAGATAAACATGGGATTCTATTTATAGGAGAATTTGACAAATTAATGTTAATTTTAGCAATTTTTGGAGGCTCTCTGATTGGCAATATGATTTCATATTTGAGGACCTAGTTAGAAGATTAGTGTATGTTGTGAGTTTCATCAAATTTTCAGGATGGGCTATACTTTTAGCAATGCTATTTTTAGCAAATGACTAGATATTTAGGGACCTAGTATGGCGATTAGCATTAGTGTCCAATTTCAAGCCATTCCAAGCACTTTGAATTTGTAGAGACTGATTGTGTATTGGCATTGTCTATATTTAGTTCGGTGAGCCCACATGGAGATATTAGTTATTTTTCGACAATGTTGAGCCATGGGAGGCTTTTATATGACCCTGTTTAGTGCAACCTCCTTGAAGATCTACAACAGTGTGCTAAGTTTAATTTAGCACCCCCGAAACATTGATGGCAAATAGTGAACTCTATATTGTTGACTTCTCTGTATAGTATATCGACGAACCATCAATTCCAAATGATGAAGAGATATTTATTATTTTTGGACAATGTTAAGCCATGGGAGGCTTTTATATATCCATTATTGGTTCAACGTCCTTGAAGATGTACAACAATGTGCTAAGTCTGATTTAGCACCCCCGAAACATCGATGCCAAATAGTGAGCTCTATAATGTTGAGTTCTCCCCATAGTGTATCCACATACCATCAATTCCAAATGATGAACTTGTAAAGAGTTCATCCTGTAATGTATCCATGAAGGAACTGCTGGGTCCCCAACATGAATTTAGAAGAAAATTATGTTGGGAGTTAATATAGGGTATCCATATGGTTTACAAGTTCATATAGAATTTTTATTATGAAAATCCTTTAGGTGTCGGTGTTGTCATCAAACAGGTGACCTTCAAGAAACTTGTCCCCAAACAAGAAGTCTATCTAAAAAGGAAAAGGGGCAGTTCCTCAAACTAAAAGTTGGAAGCCATATGATCCTCCTCTAGAAGATGAGTAAGAGGAGAGCAAGAAAGATGTTCCTACTACTGAGGGTGAGAAATTCAATAAAGAATAATGATAGAAAACATACAACAAAGATTATACAACATTTGCATGTCTTGTTATCCACTAAAGTTGCACTTAAGTAGATTTCCAGTGAGCTGCCAAAGTTGAGAACAAGTCCCTTGTTCATTATCAATGCTCGAAATTTTCGAAGACCTTTCAGGGCCAAATTTTGGTCCATTTTTAAATTTTTGCATGTTCATACCTGACGGGGAAATTGTAATAAGCTGACGTAGCATGATGACTTTTTGTAAAAGGCTTGGCCAACTTAGACTTAGCTATCAATGCAGTACTCTAGAGTGTTTTTTCCTTGTTAATTATACGTTGCTTTTCAGCGACATATAATTTCTGAGTTTCACTCGAACCTCCAAAGATGGAGTATTTGCAATGTTCTCCCAAGTTTCCAGTACGCGGCGACGAGGGAGCAGGGAAACGCAGAAACGACATATGCAAAAGTACCCCCTCAAATTTTAGGAAACGTCGGAGGGTACGTCTGTTGATGAAATTGTCATTGATGCCAACATGGTCTTGATGTCATTGATGCCACCACTTTGCTGAAGATGTTGAAGACCCAGCTAATGATGCAGAAGACCCTCGAGATGGTCTTGAAGCCCTGGTAGACATGATGCCTCTTGCCTGATGAAGAAGCCTTTGGAACCTTGAAGGAATGGTGAAAGCAATGTGGGTCATTTGTATGATGTGGCATGTTGATGCTCTTGCATTTGGTAACATAACCCTTGAAGATGTCCTTCAAGCCCTAGAAGAAGGAATGGTCTACCTTGTGGTTAAATGTCATGATAAAACACATCGTGGAGCCCATGGATATTTTGAAGATGACTTTGAAGATGTCGGCTTCAAATGAGGTCATGTCAACTCAGCATGAGGTTATGTCGGCTCAGTCTAACATTTTTTATGTCGGCTCAGAATTAAAAAGTGATGTCGGCAAAAATAAAGTATAAGTCGGCTCAACATGAGGCTATGTCGGCTCAGTCTAACATCTTTTTTATATGTCGGCTCAGAATTTAAAAAAAGTGATGTCGGCCCAATAAAGTATAAGTCGGCTCATATTTAAAAATTATTTTTTATATATCAGGTCGGCCCCAAAATGAGGTAAAAATTAATATAAATACCCCTTTCAACGTCCTCATTTTATACATGGAAATTTCGGCCATCTCTGAGGAAATTCGGGTGGACTGGGCACTGTAACAGCCGCAGTAAGGAGCAGTTCGAAATTGCAGTAGGGAACAGTCCGAAATTGAAGTAGGGAGCAGTCTTTGTCCTCGGGCAATTTTTTTTTTGGAGATCTTTACTTATCTGTTCAGTGCAATTGTTGAAGACTCTTAGGCTGCTACAGCAGCACGCAAGGGTGATCTAGGGCTTTGCTCTGATCTAGGGCCACTGTATGACCCTGCTGAGAGGGTGTTGATGCTGTTGTTGACTGCTGCTAGGGTATCGTGGACATTTGCTGGCCATTATTGCTATCATTTGAGAAGAGATTTCATAGTGGAGACGGTGTGAGACACCATGGCAGTGAATATTCTATTGTTGGGCAGCGTGAAATTGTTGGGACAGTAATATATCCATTGTGGGCAGCTAAGAATCCATCGGTGGGTCGTTATCCTCATTACTGGGCATTCTTTGGCTAGTGGAAAGCTAACCATCACTGAAAGAGGTAATACCTTGGGCTTGCTACTGCTGTAGGATATTCCTCTTTATTGTGGACTGAGTTTATTTGTTGAGAAGCAAGACACTGTCACTTAGGTGCATTTCACCCATAAATTTCCCAGCGTGAAGAAGGTTTGAGAAGGCGTTTCATTCTAGAGAGCCATCATTCCTGTAGCAGCGTGTTCAGTTTGGAAGAGGAGTTACAGCTGTCAAACAGTGCTGAGGAAAGTGACAGTCCTGAATTATATATGGAAAGTGTTAACCATACACCTACAGCAGTCAAGCATTAAAGTGTTTGTCAAAATCTCTAAACTAGCAGACAATCTGGGTTTTATGCACTGTGCGGTATTAAAAGGCAGTCCAGCACATTTCTCATAGTGAGCAGCAGCCTATTGGTGCTACCTTCTTGCATTTGGAAGCCAAAAGCATATGCCAATTATGATCATGAATTCCAGGCATGTAAACAGTCTATTTCCAATTAATAATCAGATCTGAGTATTGTCTTTCATCTTGAATCTTTGATGCTGGTTTTATATTATATGTGAAGTGTTATTGGCATGTGAAATACCTCGTGGAAAAGCATCAAAACATAACCCTAGCCCCACGTCCTCATACCTTGTGCATGGATTTTCTGTGAAATTGTTGGTGGGCAGAGTCTGCAATATATTTTTGGAGATTGCACTCTCTTGTGGAGTGGGCAAAACGTTTGAGCTGCTACAGGACGTGGTGAGTGTACAATCATCCATTCCATATCAGTCCCGAACTTTCTCTGAGGTGGACACAGTCCAAGACTATGGTCTGCAGCAGCCGTGAACTTGTCTGAGTTTTTCTTCTTAGTGGAATACATTGCAACAGATGGTGTCCAAGTGTTGGTTCTTATCTTCATGATTTCCCTTGCCTAGGGTTCTTCCACAGTATAGCAGCAATTGGGAGTATTCTTACTCACAACATCTAAACCAAACATTCCAAATATGCTACAAGGTTACATGCAGGTTATCTCCAAGGTCGAGGTCTAAAGCTTGAAGTCTATAACAGCATGCATAGATAAAGGTATGTACAGTAAAGCTTTAAGTTCAGAATTTGACCAGCAGCAGAGGATTTACACAGTCACGAGTTTGGCTTTGCAAGTGAGATGATGTTTACACAGTAATATGTTCAGCAATGACATATATGCTCAGAGACTATTGATTGAGGTAAAGAAGTGAAGAGGTATGTATGGACATTCGTAATAAAAAGGTATGTACTGTGGTATTAGTGTGTAAATATAGGTGCAAGCTGAAGTATGTAGTTGTGACATATGAATCGATACACCATAATATGGTGATGCCTTTCACATACTATGATATACACACAGTCAACAAAGGTTGATGATGAAATTGATTGTGATGATATCTTGGTGGTGTTGTATGAACTTGTATCTATATATATGTCGATGTAGTATGGTGGCAGAAACATAATGTGCAGTAACAACAGTTATACAGTGATTGACTGATAAGAATTTTGATGACACAAGCAGTGACAGAGTTAATTGACTTGGCAATGATTTGAAGACAGTGGCTAGATGACAGTTTGACAGAGGACACCACAGAATTGGCTTTGGTTCACTTGTGCAGCAACAAATCTACACACTCTTGAGGTGTTACATACACAGCAGTGCATCCATGACATGATGGTGATGAGTGAAGAATGAATGGCCAGCAATAGTGTTGATGAGCAGACCTTTGATGAGCAGCAGTATGCAAATAAACTTTGATGGGTATGCTACTGATGACTCAGTAGTGTATTGAGCAGCTGTGATTGTTGGTTGATGTGCACAGATGTTTGAGCAGAGATTGAGACTATGACCAGCAGCAGAGATGATGAGCCAAGATGATGAGCAGCATTAATGAGCAGGAAAGATGAGCAGAGATTAATGAGCAGCAGTGAGCAGTGGTACAGCAGAGTTGATGTGATGAGCAAAGACTCTGAGCAACTTTGATATGTCAGAGATTTCTTGATGGTTACATGAGTTTACTGTATTGTAAATGCAAGCTTGTCTTGCTTTTGAGGTTAGGATACCTCAAACCCTTCTTAGCAGGGCCTAAGAAAACCAGGCAGGGTCCTGGATGCAGAGTAGGTGCTCTATGTATCAGTAGGTGCTGATTTTGCCTAACAGTTGTAGCCGAACCAAACTAATATAAAAAGATTACAAATTTATATGGTGTGGTGTTCTTCTTTGTTATGGATCTTGATGAGTTAAATGCTATGATATGTGAATGATGAAGTTTTTGAAATGATTATGAGATTGGTAGAATAATGAAATGATGAATTAGTAGTTAAGTGTGACAGGTCAAGAAAAGTTGTAAAATTGCTTTACACTGATTCACCCCCCCTCTCAGTGTCTACAATTGGTATTAGAGCAGGCCTTCTTCACAAGCCTAGCAAGCTTGAAGGAGATCCTTAGACACAATGGAGGAAAAGAAAGAGTCATCAAGCAATGACGTGCCTGTACTAGATATTGCAGATTATTTCAGTTGGAGGAGCAAAATGAAGGCTTATCTGAAGAAGTTTGGTGTCTGGGAAATTGTCATCAATCCACCCGCTCCATCAAACAAGAAAGTGAAATCAGCTGGACAGAAGGAAGCGAAGAAGGACAACATTACAGCCTTGAAGTTCCTCATGGATGGACTTCCCAGCTCAGTGAAGGAAAGTGTAGGAGAGTACACTTCGGCAAAAGACCTATGGTTCAAGTTGGAGAGTGAGTATCAGAAGGCAAGACCAAAACCCAAAAAGACAGATCAGAAATCAGAAGACAAGCCCCCAGAAGAGCTAAATCAAGAAGAAGATAAACAAGAAGAGGACTCTAGTAACGGTATGGACTCTTGTGATTATGATAGCTTGTGTGATGAAATTGAGAAGGTTCTTGCAGATGATGATGATGCAATATTGAAAGCTAAACAGAGAATTATAAACTATGTATGCAACATAGATCTCAAAGCTTATTGGTTCTTGAACAAAGTTGATCTTAATCAATCTAATTACAAGATGTTTAGGACGACAACCTTTGATTATATGGATAATCTCCAAAAGCAGAATGTTGAACTAAAGAAGTTGCTTAAGAAACTTAAGCATGAAGGAGTAGGTTGGTTGAAATTGCTGAAGGAAAAGGAAGTAGAAAAAGAAAAGCTAAAGATTGATTTGATCGATCTAACCCTAGAACAAAAGAACCATGATAAAGATTCAAAAATTCTTGAAGAAGCAAGAGAGGTAAATCATGAATTAAAGACTCAGCTGGAGGAAGCCAAGAGGACAGAAGAAATATTGAAGAGACAGCTAGAAGAAAAAGAGGAAACAGTCCAGAAGCTGGAAATGGAGGTAGTTGGTCTCAGGAAGAAAGGTAAGAAAAATGAAGCCTTGGTCAAGCTCCAGGACAGTTCAATTGTCCTAGATAAGATCTTAGATTGCCAAAGATCTCCACTCGACAAAACTGGTCTTGGTTACAAGAAGAACAAAGAAAAACTTGAAGATGGCACTTGGTCTCTGAAGACTCCAGTAGCAGGTCCATCAACGTCTAAAGCTGCTCCCCAGGCACCTGCACATGACAACAAGGATTTTGGAAATTCAAAAGTGAAACAAGGAGTTAGGTCTGTTCATCAAAGCAACTTCATTAAGGAAACAACTACAAGACCTAGGTATGAAAATGGCTTCAATGGTTATTGTTATTTGTGTTCTAAATTTGGTCATAAGGCTATGGATTGTAGGTTCTATGGAAGAAGAAGGGTTGGAAGCCCCAATGTCTCAGTTAGATGTTGGACATGTAAACAAGTCGGACATGTTGCTGCCACATGTCACACATTGCGATGCTTCACCTGCAGTGGGTTTGGACACAAAACCCATGAATGTGCCAGTCAAAGAAGTCAAGCAAGAAGGAGTACTCCATACACATCAGCAAGAAGATTTGAAGATCAGAAGACAAATGCCTACAGTCAGGGATACGCTCAGGCATGGAGAAATGAAGCGAATCAAAGAAGTGTTGGAAGTTCCAACAGCTCAGTCAGATGTTGGTCATGCAACAATGTTGGTCACATTGCTGCATATTGTTGTACGATGAGGTGCTATAGCTGCAGTGGCCTTGGGCACAAAGCTCAAGATTGTTGGAGTACACGGAAACAATCCTTGAGAAGTTACCTAGACAACTCATCAAGGAAAGCCAGTACAAACGAAGGAACAAATGCTCAAAGAACAGATGTCAAGAAGCAGGTATGGATGAGAAACACTGAGCAGTTGCAAATAGGAAAAGCTGATCAGAGCAGGGAGGATGGCTGCCATTCGACAAGCCAAGTGTAAGGTCTCTCAAAGACCTTAACACACCTTGAGTTCATGAGGCTGGAGAATGAACTCAAAGGAGAAAGGATGGTTACTCCAGGTATACAGACAGGTCCTAGGATCGTGCATATTGACAGGGGGAGCAAAAACCAGTGAGCAGTTAGCAGTGATCAGAGATTTCGGAGACAGGTATGTGGACACCCTTTGCCATTGATGCCAAAGGGGGAGAGATGAAGACAAAGGGAGAGATGCAGACAAAAGGGGAGCATGCTCATAGGGGGAGCATGAGTTGTTGTCATCAATGACAAAGGGGGAGATTGTTGATGAAATTGTCATTCATGCCAACATGGTCTTGATGTCATTGATGCCACCACTTTGCTGAAGATGTTGAAGACCCAGCTAATGATGCAGAAGACCCTAGAGATGGTCTTGAAGCCCTGGTAGACATGATGCCTCTTGCCTGATGAAGAAGCCTTTGGAACCTTGAAGGAATGGTGAAAGCAATGTGGGTCATTTGTATGATGTGGCATGTTGATGCTCTTGCATTTGGTAACATAACCCTTGAAGATGTCCTTCAAGCCCTAGAAGAAGGAATGGTCTACCTTGTGGTTAAATGTCATGATAAAACACATCGTGGAGCCCATGGATATTTTGAAGATGACTTTGAAGATGTTGGCTTCAAATGAGGTCATGTCAACTCAGCATGAGGTTATGTCGGCTCAGTCTAACATTTTTTATGTCGGCTCAGAATTAAAAAGTGATGTCGGCAAAAATAAAGTATAAGTCGGCTCAACATGAGGCTATGTCGGCTCAGTCTAACATCTTTTTTATATGTCGGCTCAGAATTAAAAAAAAGTGATGTCGGCCCAATAAAGTATAAGTCGGCTCATATTTAAAAATTATTTTTTATATATCAAGTCGGCCCCAAAATGAGGTAAAAATTAATATAAATACCCCTTTCAACGTCCTCATTTTATACATGGAAATTTCGGCCATCTCTGAGGAAATTCGGGTGGACTGGGCACTGTAACAGCCGCAGTAAGGAGCAGTTCGAAATTGCAGTAGGGAACAGTCCGAAATTGCAGTAGGGAGCAGTCTTTGTCCTCAGGCAATTTTTTTTTTGGAGATCTTTACTTATCTGTTCAGTGCAATTGTTGAAGACTCTTAGGCTGCTACAGCAGCACGCAAGGGTGATCTAGGGCTTTGCTCTGATCTAGGGCCACTGTATGACCCTGCTGAGAGGGTGTTGATGCTGTTGTTGACTGCTGCTAGGGTATCGTGGACATTTGCTGGCCATTATTGCTATCATTTGAGAAGAGATTTCATAGTGGAGACGGTGTGAGACACCATGGCAGTGAATATTCTATTGTTGGGCAGCGTGAAATTGTTGGGACAGTAATATATCCATTGTGGGCAGCTAAGAATCCATCGGTGGGTCGTTATCCTCATTACTGGGCATTCTTTGGCTAGTGGAAAGCTAACCATCACTGAAAGAGGTAATACCTTGGGCTTGCTACTGTTGTAGGATATTCCTCTTTATTGTGGACTGAGTTTATTTGTTGAGAAGCAAGACACTATCACTTAGGTGCATTTCACCCATAAATTTCCCAGCGTGAAGAAGGTTTGAGAAGGCGTTTCATTCTAGAGAGCCATCATTCCTGTAGCAGCGTGTTCAGTTTGGAAGAGGAGTTACAGTTGTCAAACAGTGCTGAGGAAAGTGACAGTCCTGAATTATATATGGAAAGTGTTAACCATACACCTACAGCAATCAAGCATTATAGTGTTTCTCAAAATCTCTAAACTAGCAGACAGTCTGGGTTTTATGCACTGTGCGGTATTAAAAGGAAGTCCAGCACATTTCTCATAGTGAGCAGCAGCCTATTGGTGCTACCTTCTTGCATTTGGAAGCCAAAAGCATATGCCAATTATGATCATGAATTCCAGGCATGTAAACAGTCTATTTCCAATTAATAATCAGATCTGAGTATTGTCTTTCATCTTGAATCTTTGATGCTGGTTTTATATTATATGTGAAGTGTTATTGGCATGTGAAATACCTCATGGAAAAGCATCAAAACGTAATCCTAGCCCCACGTCCTCATAACTTGTGTGTGGATTTTCTGTGAAATTGTTGGTGGGCAAAGTCTGCAATATATTTTTGGAGATTGCACTCTCTTGTGGAGTGGGCAAAACATTTGAGCTGCTACAGGACGTGCTGAGTGTACAGTCATCCATTCCATATCAGTCTCGAACTTTCTCTGAGGTGGACACAGTCCAAGACTATGGTCTGCAGCAGCCGTGAACTTGTCTGAGTTTTTCTTCTTAGTGGAATACATTGCAACAGATGGTGTCCAAGTTTTGGTTCTTATCTTCATGATTTCCCTTGCCTAGGGTTCTTCCACAGTATAGCAACAATTGGGAGTATTCTTACTCACAACATCTAAACCAAACATTCCAAATCTGCTACAAGGTTACATGCAGGTTATCTCCAAGGTCGAGGTCTAAAGCTTGAAGTCTGTAACAGCATGCATAGATAAAGGTATGTACAGTAAAGCTTTAAGTTCAGAATTTGACCAACAGCAGAGGATTTACACAGTCACGAGTTTGGCTTTGCAAGTGAGATGATGTTTACACAGTAATATGTTCAGCAATGACATATATGCTCAGAGACTATTGATTGAGGTAAAGAAGTGAAGAGGTATGTATGAACATTCGTAATAAAAAGGTATGTACTGTGGTATTAGTGTGTAAATATAGGTGCAAGCTGAAGTATGTAGTTGTGACATATGAATTGATACACCATGATATGGTGATGCCTTTCACATACTATGATATACACACAGTCAACAAAGGTTGATGATGAAATTGATTGTGATGATATCTTGGTGGTGTTGTATGAACTTGTATCCAATATATATATATATATATATATATATGTTGATGTAGTATGGTGGCAGAAACATAATGTGCAGTAACAACAGTTATACAGTGATTGACTCATAAGAATTTTGATGACACAAGCAGTGACAGAGTTAATTGACTTGGCAATGATTTGAAGGCAGTGGCTAGATGACAGTTTGACAGAGGACACCACAGAATTGGCTTTGGTTCACTTGTGCAGCAACAAATCTACACACTCTTGAGGTGTTACATACACAGCAGTGCATCCATGACATGATGGTGATGAGTGAAGAATGAATGGCCAGCAGTAGTGTTGATGAGCAGACCTTTGATGAGCAGCAGTATGCAAATAAACTTTGATGGGTATGCTACTGATGACTCAGCAGTGTATTGAGCAGCTGTGATTGTTGGTTGATGTGCACAGATGTTTGAGCAGAGATTGAGACTATGACCAGCAGCAGAAATGATGAGCCAAGATGAAGAGCAGCATTGATGAGCAGAGATTAATGAGCAGCAGTGAGCAGTGGTACAGCAGAGTTGATGTGATGAGCAGAGAAGATGAGCAGCTTTGATATGTCAAAGATTTCTTGATGGTTACATGAGGTTACTGTATTGTAAATGCAAGCTTGTCTTGCTTTTGAGGTTAGGATACCTCAAACCCTTATTAGCAGGGCCTAAGAAAACCAGGCAGGGTCCTGGATGCAGAGTAGGTGCTCTATGTATCAGTTGGTGCTGATTTTGCCTAACGGTTGTAGCCGAACCAAACTAATATAAAAAGATTACAAATTTATATGGTGTGGTGTTCTTCTGTGTTATGGATCTTGATGAGTTAAATGCTATGATATGTGAATGATGAAGTTTATGAAATGATTATGAGATTGGTAGAATAATGAAATGATGAATTAGTAGTTAAGTGTGACAGGTCAAGAAAAGTTGTAAAAATTGCTTTACACTGATTCACCCCCCCTCTCAGTGTCTACAACGTCGATGTCTTTAGCATACGGGACTCCACCAGAAATACTACAAAATTAATGTTTTCTAATTAAAGATTTTAAAGATTAATAATAAGAAAACAACAACAGTAACACAGTAGTAACATCAAGTATTCAGTATTGTGTTTTTCATCGTGTAAACACTAAACCACTAACATCATATTCATAAATAAGTAAATCACAATTCAATGATTCATAATAAAAATTATTAATTTATTCATGATAAAAAAAATTAAAAAATATGACAGAACATTTAAAGCCTAATGTTTAAACTTAATAAAATTTAAAATTTATAAAAAATAATGTTGAAACTTTTAATAAAATTTATAATTTATATAAAATAAATAAAGAAATGCAGTTGGAAGCCGTCAGAATGTTCCATGTTACAGTAACACAAAACAGAACAACAACAACCCCGAATTCGAACTTCAAAGTGGAAACTCAGCAGACAGATGCTAAAATTTAAACCACGAACAAATACATATGCCTGAAACAAGGACAAGTTGTGGTTGCCCGAAGACAAGTTGCAGACGCCCGAAACGAAGACAAAGACACCTGAAACGAAGATGCCCTCGTGCTTGCTTGTGAAGTCAACCCGATACAGTGAAATCTTGTTGCCCTCGCGCGCAGTTGGAAACTTGGAAGCCGGCTTCGTAAATGAGTTTGGAACAAGAAAAATCCCTTGCATGTGCCAGTGTGTAAAGGAAAACATTCACATGTCAATTCAGATGCATGTAAGGAGGCCACGAAGCAAGATTTAGATCGCGTGATAAAAGGAAACGTGTACACATTTTTGGATTTTCAGAAAACAACCCGGGTACGCGTTTCCAGACTGTTTCTGGATTTGGCTGCGAGAGGGAAACGACCCCAATCCTATTTCCTGTTTTAGAAACTCACGAGGTCGAGGAAACTCATTTTCAAGGTCTGGAAACGAGTACCCGTGTAACACTGAGTATTTGTCTTGGTGGTTAAGCCTTAGGAGGTTATTAAAGTCTATGTGTCTATGTATATTACCATGCTAGTCATCATTTTGAGTCATTATGAACATGTACCAAGTCCCCCATAGGTCTTTTTTAATTTCCAAGAATAAAAAAAATTTCCATTAAAATGGGTTAAATATTTTATAAGTTAAATGTATAAATTCAAAGTCTCATAAAAGTGTGGCTAGCGGGGCAAATTTGCCATGGGGGTGCTCGTTTTCAAACTCAAAGCACCCACTTTTCCTAAGTTTTAAGTGATTATTTATCACTTAAGTGAAATTCTCTTCGAAAAAGGCAAAAAGTGAATAAAAAATTAGAAAAAGGTAAAATATGGAGAAAAAACACATCCCTAAATTAGTGGAAACTTGTCGCAAACATGTACTAGTTCAACTAGGATGATGTTGGGACTACTTGGAGACCAAATCAAGATCAAATCAAGTTGATTCCTATCAAATCCATGAGGGGGCGAATTTTTCCTTAAAGGGGCACATTTATCCATGACGAAGCTTACCTCTTGTTGTATATGTGTCACAAAAAAGGGGGGGCGACCTACCTTGTGAGAGGTGTCTCCTACCACTTCTAGTTCACTCTAGTTTTCCCCCAATCTTCTAAAAAAGCTCCAACACTTGGCAAATTCGGTCCCCTTGGGGTTTTCTCTAATATTTCTTATATAAGCAACGCCTTTAATCTCATTCAGACTAGTTCGAGTTGGATAGAGAGTAGGCTTGTCAATTGTAATAGTTATAGTTGTTTTGCTTGAAATAAAGAAGGCTTTGGAGGTGTTGCCCACCTATTTCGACTAGGTGGCAACGTCATGTACATTGAAGATGTACATAGTTGTACAAAATGTTACCTTGGAAAAATCTGAGGATTTTTCACTTCTGCAGGGCAATTGCCCCTTTGTAAAACGAAATGTCTGCTCCACTGCGTGGGAAAATTAATGTAATTATATGTACTAGTATGGGTCATATGATACGGATGCCACACCATGGAACTGGTTGTTAGGGAAGTCCCCTCATCAAGTGTTTTTTCCCTTTCCAATTGATCTTGTTGAATAAACGAGTTTAATCGGTTTGGTTTTTCACTCAAAATCCTCCAAAGTGGTGACGGGCGTTCTACCAGTCAAGTCCATGAGGTGGCTAAGGCTTCAAAAATGATTCATGACCATGCTAGACATTTGTATTGAGTCTTGCGGAGTTTCATTATGTTGTTGTATTTTTATTTATTTTTTCTAGTTAATTAACTTCACCCCTTGGGGGTTAATTAACTCATTTTGATGTAATAATGTAATTGCTCAAGCATGGCATTTTGTAATAGGGGCTATGAATGCAAGGTAAGATTGCTATGAAACCCCCTAAGCCACTGCTTCGAGTCCCATGTCTTTCTGATAAGTGGTTGAAGAGATAGACCATTTTTTGTCAGGAGGGGTCTATTTTTCCTAGGGAATTATTTAATTTCCCTAAGTCAAAAATTCATATTATTTGATTTTGAAGGAAAAAATCAAATAATGCCATGGTAATTTTGTTTGGGGGTTCTTAAGCCTAGGAAAATTTATTTCAAAATTTTTCCAACCCCCCATGGCTAAGATATAATTTTTTCAAGTTATTTTTTAATTTTTCCTAAGTCAAAATTGGAAAAATTTAAAAATATTAATTTGAAAAATTAAATCTAAGGTGAAATGTGTATTTAGCCTAAGTCTAAGGTTAAAAATTTATCTTGGATGTAAGTGGCTAAAGTCAAAGCCTAGTTAAGAGGTGATCCAAGTAAATGTCTGAAGATCTCCTAAGTGGGGTGCCCCTCTTGTCTTAATAAAAAGATAAAAATTAAAAATTAAAAAGATAAAAGATAAAAAAAAATAAAGAAAGAAAGAATAAAAAGATACAAATAAAAAATAAAAGATCAAAAATTAAAAAAGTTAAAAAATAAAAAATAAAAAATAAAAGATTAAAAATAAAAATAAAATAAAAGATAAATAATAATAATAATAATAATAATAATAATAATAATAAAAGATAAAAACAAAAAATTAAAAATGAGAGATAAAATAAAAGATAAAAGATAAAAAATATAAACTTGAAAATAAAAGATTAAAAGATTTAAAAATAAAAAGTAAAAAATAGTAATTAAAAGATTAAAAAATAAAAACATAAAAATAAAAAGTAAAAGATAAAATAAAATTTAAAAATTAAAAATATTAAATAAAAGATAAAAGATTAAAGATAAAATTAAAAATAATAAAATTAAAATTTGAGTCAAAGGGGCCCCCACTTGAGTCATGGAAACCCTAGATCTAAGGGTGGAAAATGTTAAGACATGGATCAAGCACCCTAGCCATTGATTAAAAAGCAATCTAAGGGTGTAGATTGATTGAGAGTACTAAAAAGTCAAAAACCTAGATCTAGTGGTGGAGATTTAACCTAGATCTAGATCTAATCTTGGCTGTTGATCTTCAAGGGGTTGGGGTCTTCCTCAACTATATAATGAGGGTCTCACTCCCTCATTTGACATGATCTCTTATGCTATTGTTATGCTGCCGAAAAATTATTCTTCTCTCATTTTCTTCTTGCCATTGTAATGTTCTTGCCCTAGTTGGGCCATAATACAAGCAATCTTTGGAGGAAGCTTTGGTGTCTTGTCTACATTCCATTTTTCTTTGTAAGGTAACCTGCTTTGTATTTGTTTTAGTTGCATTTGTATTAGCTTAGATAGCTCTCCACAAAGTATTTTGTGGAGAGATTTGCAAGTAGAAGTTTTTCTGCTTTCATTTGTGAGTAGCTTGATAGGATCCTACAAAGTATTTTGTAGGATCTATTTTTGTGTTCACCTCTTGGCTTACATTGTGCAGCTATTATAGGTTTATTTGCAGGGATCCAGAGCAAAGGAGCCTTCTCCATTGGTTTTAAAAAACAGTCATTTCCAGCCATTTATTTTCTGTTTTCATTTTCGCACTTTTGGAAAAAAGGGTTTTAAAACTCAGTTTTTATCACTGTATAGTGATAAAAACCTTGGTTTTAAGGCCCTAACCCATAGTATATTAGTTTAGGCTTTAAGTTCTCCTATTTACATGTTGCTTTCACTTTAAAAAACAGTCATTTCCAGCCATTTATTTTCTGTTTTCATTTTCGCACTTTTGGAAAAAAAGGTTTTAAAACTCAGTTTTTATCACTGTATAGTGATAAAAACCTTGGTTTTAAGGCCCTAACCCATAGTATATTAGTTTAGGCTTTAAGTTCTGCTATTTACATGTTGCTTTCACTTTAAAAAACAGTCATTTCCAGCCATTTATTTTCTGTTTTCATTTTCGCACTTTCTGTAAAAAGGGTTTTAAAACTCAGTTTTTATCACTGTATAGTGATAAAAACCTTGGTTTTAAGGCCCCAACCCTTAGTACATCAATATAGGCTTTTATTTCTGCTGTTCTAACATCATTTAGGTGGCTGAAAACTGAGTTGGCTGAAAACTGAGTTTTCAGCCCTCTAAACTTCATATTTCTATCATACTTTCGCTCAGATTTTTTTTACTGTAAATTTGTATTTTTCTGTACTAATTTTTCTAACAAATTTTTTAGTGTTTGCTGTGATTTTCAGCAAGCAAAGCTTGCTGGTTTGTGACAGGTTTTGCACAGGTGAAGGGGAGGTGCTGCCCAAATTGGCCTAGAAACACCTCAACCTTCAACCGGTTCCAAAAGGGGTTCAAGCCCTCAACTCTTTCCTTCCTTTTCTGTTATTTGTAAACCCCAAAGAGGAGTCCTCTTGGGGTATTCTGCAAAATTTATAAAGCATTTGTAATATACACATAAATAGATTAGGAAGTAGAAAATTGCTTTATTTTCTGTTCACCCACCTCTCTTTGTGACAGACCACCATCTCTGTCACAAAGATTGAAGTGAGGTTAGCTTACTGTTTTATTTAGTTTACTGTTTTATTCATTCACCCACCTATCTCTGTTACAGACCACCATCTCTGTGACAGAGATTGTTGTGAGGTTAGCTTAATCAGTTTCCTTTCTACCCACCTATCTCTGTGACAGACTACCATCTCTGTCACAGAGATTGTTGTGAGGTTAGCTTAATCAGTTTCCTTTCTACCCACCTATCTCTGTGACAGACTACCATCTCTGTCACAGAGATTGTTGTGCGGTTAAGCATTGTTCTAGTTAGTTACAGTTTCTTTCAAGTTCAGTTTTATTTTATTTTTCTGTCAAAAGAAGCAATCATACAACTCACCCACCCTGTGTATCCTCTATCCACTTGTCATCTCCCTTTAGGGAATTCAAGCTGGATATGAAAAGCAGGGGAAGTGGGGGCTTAGGTAATTAGACTAATTTTCCTTTTCTTGTACTACAATCTACAATCTTCACATTTTAGTTTTCAGTCCAAGATCGAATACCAGCACCTCCCATAAGGGACATCGCTTGGTGATCTTGTTGATATCCTAAAATTTACATTGCATCTTAACCATCAAGATTAAAATTAACTTTTAAAATTTACCAACAACAACTTCCAACATCCTGCTCCTCTACTCGGTTATCACCCTCCGGGGTACTCCGAGATACGACCAGGGGAAAGGGAAGTCCTAGTTTAATAGGCATCCATTTAGTGATTTTTGAATCGATTAAAAACAGTGACTCGAAAGCTGCAAGGGGTAGTAGACCGAGGGGGTCTCTAGGCGCTTCGACGTCCTCCTTGTGAGCACCGGGCCATTGGAGATTGACCTGTGAGCTAGGGGTGGGCTTTGCTCCCACCTGTTGAGCGCAACAGCATTCCTTCTTCGGTTTGAGAAGAACTAGATCGGGGTAGTCACACCACCAGATCTAAAACTTAATCCAAGAAGAACAACATTAATAAAATCAACTAAAATAAACCAAGAAGCATTGCAAAACGTCCTGCAAACATTGGTCCATTTTTATCTTTGCCTTGCTGTTCAAGGCTCTTACTGCAAGCACTTTCATTTCTCAGTTACAAGTATTTACTTTCAGCTTTGCAATTGTTCATGTGATGAATGCTTAACATTTGTTTAAAGTGCTTCAAGTAAATCAAACTTAAAGTCTTTTCTTTTCTTTATTTACTGTTGGCTAATAATTTCCATTTAGAGTTTTCTTCTGTTTTCTTTGGTTCATAACTTGTAAATCTTGTTCATTGGTTAATATTGATAAATTTAGATCAATTGTACATTGCTTGGATATCTGGTTCATAATTGTATCACTGGTTTATTTATTCATATCATTGTTAGATAACTTAGTCTGTGGTTAAATAACTTAGATTTGCATCTGTTAAAAGTTGCATTTTCTGACTCCATTCTTTAGGCACTGGTTTTCAAATAAAAAGACTGACTGTCATTTAAATCCTGTATATTGCATTAGTTTGACTGTCATCTCCTAGAACCTTAGCCTCAACCTTAATAAAAGATCCCTTTAATTAATCTATAATTAATTAATAAATCTGGAACTTAGTTTTCCCATAGGGACTACCCCCCTTGGCTCTGTTGGGATCTTGCCTAAACGGAGGAGTTGTGGACTTAGGTGACAGTGGTCCCCAGCTCTCACTTGCCCCCAAGGACACACATAGCAGGTTGTGACTTTCCTGCGCCTTAAAGTGTGAATTAGGCGGCAACAGGAGGCTAGATGGTGTCGTGTTCTACTGTGTGGATGAGCATTCCCATGTCTCATTGAGGTAACTTATAATTTTTTCATAGTTTGCTTATTATGATCTTGTGGATTTGGCCTCGAAGGATTGCTATCAATTGGTAGGAAAAGAGTTTAGTTAATAAGTTTATTGGCTAATTCTTTTTTATACGTATGTTTAAAGATATAAATCTTACATGTCTAATGTTGTTTTAGTCTCTCTATATATGTATTAACCGGATATCACAAGTAGCTTGGCAAGCCTTAAATTAGTTGCAGGTATCCTAGTTTGGAGAAAGAGTTGATCTAGTTTGCTTCCTCATTTTCTCCAACATATTCAAGGCATAGTCCCTCGACATTCCACCGAAAAGCTCCATGGTTGATCATTTGAGCACCAAGCCACCTCTTCTTCTCTTTCTCCATTTAAATCAAACTCTTTCCTTTGGTTACCTCTTCTGATTTCTTAGATCTACTTACTTTAAAATGTTAAAATATTTCTAGATCTAATTTATAATAATATCTTGATTAGATCTAAAAGTTGCATAAAGTCTTACCTTTCCTCATTTAGATCTAGCTTAAAAATATTCCTTTTTCAAGTTATTTCATGTAAATCTTAAAGCTTGTAATTTGAGTAGTTTTCTTTTGATTTTAAGGTATTTAATATCTAGCATCAAAGTGCTTTATTGGCAGCCCCTTAAAGGTTGTCCAAGATCCTAAGAAATTGGGTCTTGTTGCCCGTCGATGTGCGCACCGTTAGCAGAAATCTTTTGAATAGTTGTTTCCCTTAGAGGGGAAGGTGCAGCCTTGGGGGCAAGCAAAGAGTCAAGTGTTGTCACCTAATCTCGACTCCTCCATTTAGGCAAACTCCTAATGAAGCCAAGGGGGGTAGTCCTTACAAAGAGTTTCTAAGGCTCAAAAGATTTTTAAAAATATTAAGTGTGTGATGCGGATGGGTGTTTTTTAGGAGTTTTCAATAAAGACTTACAATAAAGGAACCAAGTGAGCACTTGCAAGTAAATTTAGTAATAAACAACCATTTGACAATTGCATAATTTAAACTAAAGCACTCATGATATAAAAAAAGATAAAAGACAATGCTTCAGATAGATAAAATTAAAAGGACCAGTGCTAGATGGAGTGCTCGAGAAAGTTTTGCGAGTGTACTTGGTAAATTTTACTGTAAATTTTAAGGGTGAGTGGATTATTAAAGGGAAGGGTATCTCCAAGATATACCTTTCGGTACCGGAGATATGTCCGGATAATAATCTAAGTGGTTTCGTACAAGAACATGTGCGTTGTCCATAGTCCCGGAAGCGGTCTTCAACACTACACCAACAAGGATGTATCCTAACTGTGCCCCCAAGATCTCGGTACAATGGTTCTCGCGTTCCCAGGCAGAATTTGCCCACTTTCAATTATTCAGCGATCAACGCCGAATTTTCATTGGTTTTCTTGGGTTATGAGTTTTGTTATGGTGACTTGGATTAGGATGTGAGGATTAAATAGTCTACACTGCTTCTGGGTATCCCAACCAGGTAGAGCATACACAGTGTAGTAAAATTGGTTTATTTCGATTTTATTAATGGTGAAAATCAACCATTGTAAAAACCCTCCAACAAAGAGCACTCTTGATCCACCTTATGGCGAGATTCAAGAGATTTATGAAAGAAAACAAGAAACAGCTGCTAACGTAAGGAAATAGACAAAGCAATGAACTTTTCGACAAAGAACACTCTTGATCCACCTTTCGGTGAGATTTGAGAGATTTTGTGTTCATTTTTTCATAACAAATTAACAAAAAAAAGGAGTAAAACTAAGCTAAAACAAAATTTAAAGCCTCTCCGACAGAGAGTGCTCTTGATCCACTTTTCAGTGAGATTCAAGAGACTTTGGATTCCTTCTTTTTTTTCTTCTAGCAATCAAATAAAGATAAAGAAAAAGACTGAAATAAAACTATGCTAACAAAGTTTTAATGAAAGCAAAAGACTAATCTACTCTATACAATTATTATGCATGTAAAAAGAAAGAAACATAAAAAAAGGACGATACAGGCTTCCCCCAAATGGGGGAAGTGGGGTGTGGGAGCCTTTATCTCGCTTGCTCTTTATTAACTTGTTACAATTCTTATAAAAGAAGGAGTGCCTTTCGATCCTTGAATAATGGGTCAAAAAGGCCTAAAAACTACTTGGGAAAGAAAGGGAATGACGGGGGGGAATGGTAGATGGATCGTGGGTGCTCTGGATGACCCAAAGCTTGATTTTTCGGCAACACCTCCCTCTCTTTTTTCTCCAACCTGCTAAAAACCAGCAAGCAAACAAGATTAGAAGATGGTGGTATCCACAAAAATCAAATAAAAAATTTTAAACTTTGGTACCTAGAAAAATTTTGGAAAAAAATTATAAGTATAGATCCCAAAAAATCAAGCTTAGATCTAGTTAAACGATGAAGCTTTGAATGTATTTCTAGATCTATCTATTCTAGTATGCTAAAACAAGTAGATTTGAATGAACAAAACTTTAAGGAACTAGATCTACTTGATTAGCACAATCAAAACAAAGTAACCGAACAGAAAAGAGAATTTGGGTGTGAAGAGATGGATGGAACAATTCAAGCCCTTGCTTGATTCTTTGTTAATGGATTTAGAGTCCCTGCAACAAAGATTAGTTTCTAAAGAGGATGCCGAAGAAGGAGAAGAAGCAACTTAGTTCAACGCTTCCTTTGGATTTTGTGACCTGCAAAACTATAAACAACTCTGCCAAAGATTGGATTAGATCTAGTATGTTTGAAGCAAAAAGACTCAGACAACCTCAATACTACTGAATATAATTGGTTGCTCCTATATCTTTCATATCCAAATCATAAGAAAGCAACTTAACATCTATAAATGCTTACTCTACGTATCATGGATGATCCTCTAAGCTGGATACATCAACACAAATTGAACCAGAGCAATTTTAAACAATACAATATCACCTCATTAGCATAGCATTCATCCAATGGCACAAGGTAGACCTCCAAAGTCTTCAACTTTATTATTCAAAATAGCAGCAGCATTACAATAGGCAAAGGTTCCTTCCATCCATCCGAAGATGGAGCAGAGGACCCCTATTTATACAAAAAGAGAAGAGCTAACTCAACCCTAGCGCAAGCATGAGGAGAGAGGGCGCAACCATCAATAGCTGTAGCTTCAACTGCAGAGAACCGAAGCTGAACTGAGCTCCGGTAGATGAGACTGGGGTGAGGTGGCCTCCACCCAGGCAAGGTGCCCCCCCAGTCTCCTTGGAATTACCACCCATCCAATAAAAACATTCCAAAGGAGGAATTCGCCCATGCAAAGTGAAGGAGGCGCAAATCCCTAGACACAGTTAACTGTCGTGCTCCGATAATGATTCAAATCAGGTGGGTGATGATTGGAATCTTCTGCGATGCTCTTTGCCATGTCATTTAGCCCTTTCCTTTATTCAATTTGGTTTATTTTGGGGAGTTTTTTATTTATCTCCATTTAATATTTTCATGATTATTTTAATTAAATATTCCTCATTTATTGATTTTGAGAAAATATTCAATTAAGTGCAAAATAATCATCAGAAACTAAGGATAAGTGGGTCTAGGGGTTAAATGAGTGTTTTGGCTTAGAAAACAAGTATTTATTTGCCAAAATCCACCCCCAAACCACTTAATTATTACATTTTGAAAATTTTCAATTAAACCATAGAAAAAATGGTTATATTAATTGAAAATTTTAATTATTTTTCAATAGTTTAAAATAAAAAATAAAAAACTCGAGGACGTCCGCAAAAAAAAATTTCAAACAATGTTTTAACTTGCCTCGAGACCTAGGAAATGACCACGGAACATACCAATAGTGTCTAGTAGGTTCATATTTTAATATTGGACTCTAATAACCCCCCAAGGCCTAACCGCCAAATTCGGGCATTTCAGCTTTGGAGGTAGCAGGAGAAAAACTCATCAATTATTACTCGGCTAAAGGCAAAGAATAATCGACAAGGGAAAAAACTTTTTGGAATACCCTATTGATTGTTAAGTCTATGGGAACCGAGCCACTCAAGACCCCGTACTAGCACACTTTATTACAAATCCCATGGGGTATGGTCATTTCGACAAAAAATAAAAAAGGCTAGCCAAAACTGGCCAACTCTGGAACACACTGAACTTTTGAACTCTGGAAATGAACATGCATCATGTTCAATAACTGGTGGCTCAATAGAAAGTTCAACTATTGTACAAAATAGTTGGTAATGGGTCTCACAAGCCAAAATTTCTTAGTTCATTGTTTTCTAGATTTAGTCTCTGACTATGCATAATCTTCTAGTATTTTTCTAGTTTGCTCGAATCACTCTTAAAGTTATTTTGGGCACTTTTCTACCAATTATCTTTGTTGGTTTTTGTATTAAGACAACAAAAAAAGAGGATTTAGGCACCAATGTTGGCAAGTTCAATCAAACAAAGACATCCTTGAACCCTCTTCTTCATCCTTAACATTTCTTTATACTATTGTAACCTCTTTCCTCTGATCTCATGAGGAGAAAGAGGGCTTCTTTAAGCATTGTAATTACCATAATAAAGGAGATCAAGTGGGTGTTACCTACTAAGTCATACTTAGTCGGTATTATCAAGTGAGTCGGGTGATGAGAACATACACTTGTTCACCTTTCAGAATTCAGAAGTCATTCAGGCTTTGTCTGGGAACTTTTTGTTATTTTTTGTAAACACATGTTCATACCCCCTTGGGGAAATTGTAAAAAATGTCCTAACATTTAATTTTTTATAAAAGGCTCGGCTTCCCGAACTTGAGCATCAAGCCGACTAGCCCAGAGTGTTTTTTCCCTCAGTTATTATTGGTTGTTGAACAAACGACAAATAACCTCTGAGTTTTTCACTCACACCTCCAAAGTTGGGGTAGTCGTCTTGGTGTTTCGGCCTTAGGAGGTTATTAGAGCCTTCGTGTCAGTGTTTTTCAATGTGCTAGGCATTGATTTTGAGTTGCATGGACATGTGCTAGGTCTCGCTAGAGTTTCATTTGATTCCGAAAAAATAAATTTTTCCCGCAAAATTAGGCCATTTTTTAATGGTTTAATTAGAAAATTTCAAATTGTAATAAAATCAGATACGGAGTCTGTTTCGGACGTGGGGACAATCGTTTTCACACCCGGAGTGTCCACTTTACCCCAAGGACCACTTTCCACATCAGTCGAGCAGTCGGATCACCCCGTGGAGCATTATTCAACTAAAAATGCATCAAAAAAGCATTTTAATGCTAAGTTACACCATTTTGGCACTAAGGTCAAATGTTTGAAAAGTCGAAAAATTAAAAAATTAATTAAAAAGGTGACTTCGCATGGGTCCCCTTAAAGCATGCGATCCACTTCATGTGAGGTTCAAACTAAAACTTTGGTTATTATGGTATATCATATGGTTTTTCAAGTGGATGGTGACGTGAGATAAGGAGGACTCACGCTAACACCAAAAGCATAGGATTGTGATAACATATGTAGTGGACCCCCTCTTCCATGTTTAAACCTTTGAACATTGGATGTGTCATATGGTATTAAAACTTTGGTTTAAATAAAGAAAAACGTGAGCATGGATGACGTGAGACTCCACGTGAATGGTAAGGAGACTAACGAATAGGGAGTGGTTGGTGGACCCCATCTTTTTTGAACCTTGGCTTTTTTAATTTTCATATAATAGCGCATGCATGATTAGATGGGTGACATGAGTCACTCTTTCACCTACCTCACGTCAACCATAGAGCTTCACGCGTGAGATGGAGGATGTCGATTTGGTGATTTGGCAACTGATTAAGAGTTAACTGAGAGAGGTGGCAATCACCTCTGCAGTTCAACCCAGTCCTTCTTCACTTCAACTCAGATTGACTCAGTTAAGCTCAATGTGACTTCAGGTGTATCTTCAATGTTGGTAGCCCCCCAGGGGCTTGGCTCTGGCTATAAATAAAGCAACCTTTCTCTCTTCCGAGTTAGTTAGCGCTGGGGAGAAAGGCTTGATATTGTGTACTATCGTATTGATCATTCTTTTGTTGAAATAAAAGAAAAGCTTTAGAGGCTAAATTGTGGAGTACTTTTCATGTGTGGATCATCATTATCATGCTGCTTTTGAGGTGAACTGCTATTGTTTCATTTTTTGCATTAAACGGTTGTCTACCTAAATGATTATTGGAATCGTAGGAATAGATCATTGTAAGTAAGTTTACTTACTCCTATTTTGCTACATATGTTTGAATGAGTTAATATTTGCATGCTAAATAAGATTATTTTCATGATATGTCATCTATTTCTCATAAGTATCTTCAGATTTAATGGTTTTGTTTGCAGGATTTGTTGTTTAGCTTGCAGGTTTGCCGTGATTGGAAGAGTTGTGGTTCAAGTTTGATTCCACTGGTTTTCCAACAAAGATTGCGAAGATTGTGCCCCTCGGTGCTTCACTGACAAATTTCTTTTGCAGATCTATTTCAGCAACAAGCACTATTCTTTTCCTCTTCCTCCAAAATTCAAATTGGTTACCATTTAAGAATCTTATCGATTAGATCTATTTCACTAAGAAAATCATATATAGACCTAGTTAGTAAGATTCTTTCCTAAGTTTAGATCTCAGTTCTAGTTTGCATGCAAAGGTATATTTGAAGAGATCTAGTTCAAATTACCTTCTTTTGCAAGCATTATAAAGGAAATTTGTAGCTTGTTTAAAGGTAGTTTATTTCTAAGTTTAAAAAAACAAATCTAGCAATTGGTTGCATATCATATTGGCTGCCCAAAAGGCAAGCCAAGATCCCAAGGAAAGCAAGCTTTCCTTGGTTCCTTTTTGCCCGTTTTTTTAATCATTTTAACTTAGAATTTTTTGGGTATTTTTTGTGTTGTCCAAAGACACTTCTAATGTGTTTTTGGGCATTTTTTACTAAACTTTTCTTGCTGGCTTTTAGCATGTCTGTTCGAAAAGAAGAGGATATGCTTCCCAAAAACCAATTTGTGGGCCATCCAGAGCTTCCAGGAGGCTTTCCCCTTAGTTGGGCTTCTTTTCCTTATATTTTGTAAGCCTTTGGATCTCAGATAACAAGGACCAAAGGGTATTTCTGCTAAAACATTGCAATCAAGTAATAAAAAACAAGTTTGAGTAGGCTCTTTCGAGCCAACTCCCCATCCCCCCAAAGGGGATTCTGCGTTTTTTGTGATTTTGTGATTTTTTTAAAGTTTTTTCTAGTTTAGTTGTTTTTAGTAGCATTGTATACTTTGAATCATAAGCATTTCAATAGCTTTTACAAATTCAAAGTAATCATACTACTTACCCCACGACTTCCCGATTGACCTAAAAGGGGAAAGAGATGTGTGGTAGGACTAATTAGGCAATCCGTGAGTTGTGTTTTGTATTTTTCTGTTATCTAAAATCAACCCCTCCTCGCTTTCCCGATTGAGGTCCATTTGGACCGAAAGAGATTCCTGGAGGTTTTTTATTTTTAACAAGAACACAAGTTTAAAATCCTTAAAAAATTACCAAGACTCCTTCCTCATATGCCGCAGCTTGTCTAATCAGTTGGTTGTATCAGAAAGGGATACGAATTACTAGACTTAATAGGAAAATCCACACAAGTGATTTTCTCAAGAACTCGGGAGGTTGCAAAGGGTAACTACTACAGAGTCAAGGGGCTACTCCAAGCAGGTTCATCCTCGCCCCGTTGGACACTTGATGTTACCACTTTAGCACTCAGTTCGAAGGGACTTGACTTGTTGGGCCAAACCCACAATTAACCCACGCCCTTAATTACTCATAATAATTTTAAAACTGACCAACGAGACAACTGCAATACTTACACGACACAACAGCACTCCACTTTTACAAGCACTCCATATTCATCGACACTAGTATGTTTTACTTTCAATGCTTAAATCAATTATTGCAAAATGTTGTGAATGATGCTTACATTCTCATATGTTGTTGATGTGATCTCTTTCTTGCAATAGTCTGTTGTGTTATTTTATCAATTTCACATTAACTCCTAGATTTAGTCTTTTCTTTCGTAGACTAAAAACCATAGATTTTCTTTTAATAGGGTCTACCCCCCTTGGCTTCGTTAGGAGTTGGCCTAAACGAAGGAGTCAGGAACAAGGTGACAACCTTGACTCGAGACTTTCCCCCGAGGACACACCAAGTAGCTTGAAGATTTCTGCCACATCCCCCCCAAGTGTGTGAAAGGCGGCAATAGTGGGAAACCAAGTGCCCACACCCCATACCCCCTGGGGGATTTGCACTTGTCTTTTCATGGCGTGAATTTTTCTAACTTTTTGCTTTACTTTTGTAACACAATCACACACTCTACCTTAATAGGATGTATAGTTTCTAAAGTAGTTTCAGAGTTTAATGTTATTCTTTTCCGTTTTTCAAGGAAAGTAATTGGAATAAACATCAGCCATTTCCGTGTATGCTCTTGCCCATCGCAGGTTTTCCCTGAGCTTTGGGATAACCAAAAGCAAAAGTTTGCACTCATAAATCTCTCACATCTAATAAAAAACTCATTTTAATAAAATCAATCGCCCACAAAACATAACGAAAATCCGGTGTTTTCGAGCTTCACTATCTATGGGCAAATTTTGCAAAGGAAGCGGGTACAACTAGAAAGTGACTGCGGGGCCCCATCAAGCTACACCCTTGTTTGGTGTAGTGTTGGACACATCCCCGTGACTCCATCTAGCCCACACATCCTTGTGGGAAGCCACATTAGTTGAAATCTGGACATATTCCTCATACCTCACAGTGTATCAGGAATCCTCTTTTCCCCTTAATCCATTTCATCCATAATAACTAAAACTGATCAAGATACACTTGCACAACATTTCCCTTTACAACATTATTTAACTCCATGACACTGGTCTACAATCTTTACTTTCTGCTTAAATTAATCAATGTGTTGTGAATGCTTTAAATTTCATATGCTATCGAAGTTATCTAAATCATTGCAAATCTTGTCTCAGTAATTCATTTCAAACTCCTAGACTAATTTCATCTTTGTTTCTTAGCTTAAAAGCCATAGATTCTTTTCAGTGTTGCAAACATCGGCACGGTGAAAAAATCGGCAAGGTCCAGGAAACATCATTTCAAAATATCTCAGCAGCACATTGGCAAACATCAGCAATAAATCGACAAATTTACAAAATAAAAAAATATTTAATTTTTTCAAATTTTTAAATCTCGGGATAAATCGGGAAAAAATCGGCAATATCTCAAGAAAAAATCGGCGATATCTCTAGAAAAATCGGCCCGATTTTTTCTGCGATTTTTTGAGAAAAAATCGACGAGCTGAAAAAACTCACAATTTCTCGGCTGATGTTTGCAACACTAATTCTTTTATAGGGACCACCCCCCTTGGCTTCGCTAGGAGTTGGCCTAGACGGAGGATTTGAGTGTTGAGTGACAGTATCTCAACTCTAGACTTGACCCCAGGGATGCACCCAGTGGCTTGAAGATTTTTGCCACGCCAACTACCCCCCCGAGGTGCGTGAAAGGCGGAAAAATGTCTTCCTTTCAGGGGCTGCAGTAACTATGGATACTTTGCAGGAGGAATGAAGAGAGCATATAAATCTGAGAGTTTTTCTTTGGATAAGGAGCAGATTCCTTTGGTTAATACTAGATCTTTGGAAGATGACTCACAAATGATAGGTGTAGACCCATCACAAGGGTAATGGACCAAGGTAAAAAAAAGAAAGGGATGCACCCAGTTGGCCTAGACGGAGGAGTTGAGTGTTGAGTGACAGTATCTCAACTCTAAACTTGACCCCAGGGATACACCTAGTGGCTTGAATATTTTTGCCACGCCAACTACCCCCCCCCCCCACCGAGGTGAGTGAAAGGCGGCAACATGTCTTCCTTTCAGGGGCTGCAGTAATTATGGATACTTTGCAGGAGGAATGAAGAGAGCATATAAATCTGAGAGTTTTGCTTTGGATAAGGAGCAAATTCCTTTGGTGAATACTAGATCTTTGGAAGATGACTCACAAATGATAGGTGTAGACCCATCACCAGGGAA
This sequence comes from Pseudotsuga menziesii, assembly GCA_001517045.1. NCBI lineage: Eukaryota > Viridiplantae > Streptophyta > Pinopsida > Pinales > Pinaceae > Pseudotsuga > Pseudotsuga menziesii. The sequence goes on along the minus strand of LPNX011209275.1, from coordinate 221,064 downwards.
ATGGACCAAGGTAAAAAAAAGAAAGGGATGCACCCAGTTGGCCTAGACGGAGGAGTTGAGTGTTGAGTGACAGTATCTCAACTCTAGACTTGACCCTAGGGATGCACCCAGTGGCTTGAAGATTTTTGCCACGCCAACTACCCCTCCGAGGTGCGTGAAAGGCGGCAACATGTCTTCTTTTCAGGGGCTGCAGTAACTATGGATACTTTGCAAGAGGAATGAAGAGAGCATATAAATCTGAGAGTTTTGCTTTGGATAAGGAGCAGATTCCTTTGGTGAATACTGGATCTTTGGAAGATGACTACAAATGATAGGTGTAGACCCATCACCAGGGAAATGGACCAAGGTAAAAAAAAGAAAGGGATGCACCCAGTTGGCCTAGACGGAGGAGTTGAGTGTTGAGTGACAGTATCTCAACTCTAAACTTGACCCCAGGAATGCACCCAGTGGCTTGAAGATTATTGCCACGCCAACTACCCCCCCGAGGTGCGTGAAAGGCGGCAGCATGTCTTCCTTTCACGGCCTGCAGTAACTATGGATACTTTGCAGGAGGAATGAAGAGAGCATATAAATCTGAGAGTTTTTCTTTGGATAAGGAGCAGATTCCTTTGGTGAATACTGGATCTTTGGAAGAAGACTCACAAATGATAGGTGTAGACCCATCACCAGGGAAATGGACCAAGGTAAAAAAAAGAAAGGGAAGACACACAAGATTGAGGATTACTTCAAATCTTGATTCACTGTAGAACGCTTTTTTTTGTTCTTTTCAGGAACCATTTGAATGCCTATCCTTGAATTCATTAAGACTCAAGAGCATATCTATGTAATGTGTTGTATGCACTTGAAAAATGTGATTTCCATTCTTACTAATGATTAGAAATTGCAATTTTTTTCCATGGAAAAAAGGGGTATCCATGTGGGTGCTCGTTCCTCAAGGACTACCTTCCAAGTTCAGGCTAGACAAGACTGATTTTACTGATGATAAGTACCTCTGCTGTGGGAAAGCAGAAAGAGTGAAGCACATATTTTGAGAATGCATGTTTGCAAAACATTGTTGGAATTCAGTTCAGATCTGATTTGCCTCAGTTTTGCAGCATCACAATCATTGCTGAGATGCGGTGCTAGGAGATTTCAAATCACTTCTTCTCAGCCATTTCTATGGTCTTTGGCACTGCATCCGCACCTTGGTATTGTATGCAATTTGGAAGATTCGATATAAGTATGGTTCCAATAGGCTGACAAGTACTACTAAGTCTTTTAACAGATCAGCATTTGACGAGTTAGCAGCTCAATCTAGGTCCAAGGGGTTTTTTGTTGATCAAAGATACAGAAGATGTATCTGCCTCTGCTTGTTCTAACCTCATTGCCATCATAACTATAATAAGGTAAGTTGTATTCGGCCTCTTGTATGGAATTTGTATGATATAATAAGTATTTTTTTGAAAAAATACAGTAATGTAATTGGGCAATATACAACACCTGATGTCATAGAGGCTCACTTATGAGATTTTCCATTGACATTCAATACTGAGACCTCTGATTAAAATAGAAAGGATCAGTTCCCTAGTTTCAAAATAAATAATTAACAGTTAGATTTCCATGATATAGATAAGATAAGATAATTTTATTGATGTCCAACAAATGACCACTAAAGATTTCCATGATCTAGATAAGATATGATAATTTTATTAAGGTCCAACAAACAACCACTAAAGTAGGTCAAAGGGACTGTTGGGTACAATGATATCATTACAAAGTGGGAGCGTTAAGCGGCTCCTATAAGAAACAGAATGCAGAAAACAAAAGCAAGAGTGTGGATCCAATCTAAACCATGTGGAAGCAAACTCCAGAATCCACAAATCTACTACCAAGAGTTGCAATCATAATACAATACATATTAACAGAGAATTATTTTGCAGCGCCTCTTATTAAATTGAAATCAAACTACACAAGAACTTTGCATATACCGACTTAACAAATCCTGATTATCTTATGTAGTATGCACCTTATCCCTTATTAAAGCATCAGCTCCCGCTTTTAGAAGATAGCTGACTATGCCCTCTTTCTTGCACAACACAGCTTTATGAAGAGCAGTCAAACCATCCTGCAGAAATTGTTCCATAGATTTTTAAGTCAAGGTCAAAAATTACTCAAAATCTCAATAAATTTTAATCTAAGAGAATGTGCAAAATTACATCTCAATAAGAGTTCAGATTCATATTGGAAACAATATTGAGTTTCCTGTAAATTTAAATAGCACAAACTGTGCATCCATAAAGAAGATAGCTTACAAAAACAACTCTGAGCAACTCATCACTAAATACGTTTATGTAATATACAGTTTTTCATTCAATAAGTATCAATGTAGAATAGCAGAAATTACCTTGTCAATAGCATTTATATCAACATCATGTGTCAGCAGAAAATCTAAAAGATAAGATTGGCCTGACGTTGCAAGTGTATGTACAGGTATCCATTTTGCCTGCATTATTTTGCCATTGTGTTAATTAACTTTACTAGATTAGTGCCATATTCAAATTATATGAATTCCAATGTTTTTCAATCATTTTGATTATATAAGACATACATTAAGTACATGTCTACGAGAATTCTACAACTACCCTAACTAAGGATCAAATTTGAGTACTACCAAAAATAACAATAACAAATTGATAATTTCTATTAAAAACAGGAGTACTGAATTAAAGCTCATGCAATATTATTGCCTAAATTGCAATCAACATGGATGAAGTAGACTTTTAATAACTCAACATCTCATGATGAATACAATAAAAAACATTCAATAGCAAAATCTTATATTGTAGCAGTAATTATTAACGTATCTCTGATGACAAGAAAACTGAACAAATTTGCACAGTGGCAGTCACCGCTTGATGAAGCTAATCACCATCAAGAAATCAAGGACAAACAAATATGCAAGATAATATCCACCTTTCATGAGTGCATTGTGTTACCAACTATTTTGTACAATAGTTGAACTTCCTATTGAGCCGCCAATTATCGAGCATGATGAATGCTCATCTCCAGAGTTCAGAAGTTCAGTGTGTTCCAGAGTTAGCCAGTTTTTGGCTAAACTTTTTATTTTCTGTAAAATACATGTTCATACCCCCTTGGGGAAAATGTAAAAAATGTCCTAGCATTTAAATTTTTATAAAAGGCTCGGCTTCCCAGACTTGGGCATCAAGCCGACTAGCCCAGAGTGTTTTTTCCCTTGGTTATTATTGGCTGTTGAACAAACGACCAATAATTTCTAAGTTTTTCACTTGCCCCTCCAAAGCTGAGGTAGTGGTCTTGATGTTTCGGCCTTGGGAGGTTATTAGAGCCTTCGTGTCAATGTTTTTTGTCATGCTAGGCATTCCGATTGAGTTGTATGAACATGTACTAGGTCCCCCTAGAGTTTCGTTGGATTCCGAGAGAATATTTTTTTTCCGTTTTTTAAGCCATTTTTTAATGGTTTAAATGGAAAAATTCAAATTGTAATAAAAGTGTGATCTGGAGTCCGTTTTCAGCGTGGTTGGGCTCATTTTCAAGCCCGAAGCAGCATCTTCACCCCAGGGGTCACTTTCACCATTAGCTGGGCAGACAGAGCACCCGTGAGACAGTATTTGGCTAAAAATGCATCATAGTAGCATTTAAATGCTAAAATTGGATAAAATGCACTAAAATGCAAATTTAGAAAAGTCAAATTTGAATATTTTAATGGTAAATGGTGACTTGGCATGTGTCCATATGGGTTACGATCCTCTTCAAGGTGACATGGCATAAGCTTTGGTTTAAAGTTTGGTTATGAATTATTTCATAAAAAGAGTATGACGTGAGGGTGAAGTGGGCTCACGCTAGCATGTAGTAGTGTGGTTTGAGGCTAGCGATTTGTCATAAGGAAGACCCCTCTCCACGTGAAGTATTAAACTATTGCATATAATTCCAATGCATAAACCATGGTGATGTCAACACAAAATTAGAACCTTGGTCTAATTACATAATATACCATGCATCGTTTTTATGAAGACAAGCGATTTAATTAATAAGGAATTGGCAGGGGTGACGTGAGGGTGCATGGGGCTCACGCTAGCTCGAGAACAGGGTTACGTCTTGTATGAAGTTCGGACCCCATATTCTACACATCACTAAAACACTATTGTATCAAACCGTGGAACCATGTATCCATTACAAAACTTTGGATAAAATCTCTTGAATCTCACCGTCAGGTAGATTAAGAGTGCTCTCTGTCGGAGGGTTTGTGGTTATCATTTAATTCATGCATTTTTTAACTTGTTAATTTAATTCTAAGTCTCTTGAACTTGCCGAAATCCAAGTCAAGAGCACTCTCTGTCAGAGAGCCGAATAGTCTTGCATCATCCTTGCATTTAGACATATAGAGTAGCTAAGACTCTTTAACTTTTGTCATAAGACAAAGTCAAGAGCGCTCTCTGTCGGAGGGTTTAATTGTTTTTCTAATCAAATTTGCAACTCACATCTTCCCCTTAATTAATTTACTTCGTTGCTATCCCTCACCTAGTAGGTTGTGCCGACTTTCATAGTTGGGCTCGTACTCAAAACAGTGAACGGATTTGTTAATCTCTCAAGTAACAACATAATAAAATTTTAACCCCATAACCAATGCACCGGCGTTGCCGAAAGTTTTTAAGTCATTCTTAGTAAAGGCGCTGGAACTCCCCGTTGTCTTAGAGTCCCGGCTAACTGGTCAATCCACCAGATACCAGCCTGGGATACTGGACGGGCCGACATGTCTCTAACGGAATAACTTGGAATACTTTCCCGGTTGGTCTTTTGATACCTTTTTGATGAGCCATAATAAACAAGGCCATTCAAACACTTTAAAATAAACCAAGAGCAATCGCAAAACACATTCACTAGAACTATTACGAGACTTGTACTTTCAGTATTTTCAAGCATCTCAGACGTTTGACTCCATAAGGCACTGATTTGTTTCTTCATGCATCATTATTAATCTGGGCCATTTGTCCTTTGGTTTTTCTCAAACAAGATCTTTATCAGTGAATGCTAGTTTATTTCACAAGTTCTCGTTAAATTGTTTATCTTCTAATCTGATGATAGCAACATGGATTGATTTTTGTCTTATATTTATTTTTCAGTTGATAGAATTGTAATCTTCATTCATCATAACAAACTCCTAATAAACACCCATCCACATCACTTTCATAAAATTTATTTAAACACGTTGAGCCAGAGAAAACTCTTTGTTAGGGACTACCCCCCTTGGCTTCGTTAGGAGTTAGCCTAAACGAAGGAGCTAGGAGTAGGTGACAGTTCCTGGCTCTGTGCTTTCCCCCAAGGTCACACCTCTCCCACTTTCTCAAGTGAGGAGACAGCTTTCGGAAGATTTCTGCTGATGGTGTGCAGTCGGCGGACAACATCTTTTGGCGTCGTTGTCGAGGACAAATCTTTTTGTTCTTAGACGACCTTTGTTTCCTTTTAGTTTTTTACCTTTTTTCCCTTTCTGGTAGATTTTTAGTCCAATCACTTTTGGGAATTAGACTTGAACCCACCTGGCGACTCCACTGTTAGTTAACACCTCAAGTTATTCGACTAGAAGAAACTCTGAAGGTTTGCTCAGTTTCATCCCTGATCCTGAAAAGGTCTATAGGAGGAGACTGAACAAACTAGCTTTTCATAGGATCCTTGTAGAACTTGGATCTGACTCTGTTTCAGACATCCACCTTTTATTTCAAGAAAACTTAGAAAATTTTCAAAACAATAACTGTTTTCCTAACACAATGGGTGAGTTTTTTACTCAGCTCAATTTCACTCGGATAGCTAGTCAGCCCCATGACATTCCCGAAAAAGCTATTGATAAGCTCATGACTTTTAATGGCACTGATGCCTATATCTCTGTCGAGCAGCACATTAGAATTTTTTCCAGACACTGTGGTTCTTATGTCAGGGGTACTGATAAACATGAAGATGTTTACATGACCCTTTTTGCTCTATCTTTGGATGGTAAAGCTGGAAATTGGTATGACAATTTGCCAAACAACTCTTTCACTACCATAGCGGATTTCAAGTCTACCTTCCTCAAAAAATTTGGCAGTAAGAAGGAACCTAGACATCTAGTGGCATCCTTGACTGGTATGAAGAAGTCTGATACAGAAACCATGGATGAGTTCACCAATGGGTTCACAGAGTTGTCGAATTCCATCCCTGCCACTTATGCTCCTCCTGCAGCTTCCACTTTGGATTATTACATAGAAGCATTAAGTGGCAAGATCCAATACCAGATTAGAGACAAGGAGCCGACCACATTGCTTCAAGCTCAGAGTTTGGCCATTAAAATTGATAAGAATATGTAGTCTTCAAGAGAGTCAAACATCCAAGGTTACTCTAGATCATTAACTCCTCTAAAAATTGTTGAACCTAAAGGAAAAGAGCCATCAAACGAAGCATATGAGAAGAAGCTCATGGACCTGACAGAGAAAATGCAAGACATGGAAAGGAAGCACTTAGCGCAAATTAAAGAGGTTCAAAATAGGGTCATAACTGTTGAAAGAACTCAACCTCCACCACCTCTTAGACCCTTCCCTGCAAGACCAACATGGCAGAGAAGGAATCCCAACCATGAGCAGAGGCCTCCTCATCAGCTAGAGGCTGCTAATATGGTTGAGCCTTACAAACCATTTTGTAGGGCATGCAGAGATTTCCATGAGGAATCTGGCTGCAATTACGCATGTTATGTTCAGGAACATGGTTATCTCGAGGGTTGCGGTCCCAGCACATCTGCAAGCGAGCCTGAATTCATCTACAATGTAGGAGACATCTACAATGATCATAGGGATAGTTGGAATCAAGCCAACCAATTTCAAGGGATTGACTACTTGACTGAATATTATGGGGAAATGCCTTTGAATAGCAACAACGTCCAGAACTTTAAAGGCATAACATATCAAAGAAGACCAAGGGAAGGACCATCTACCCAAACTGCTTCAACGGTAACAATTCCTGACATCCCTCCAGAAATAAATGACAAGTTAGATTATGTTGCTCTAACTTTTGAATTAGGTAGTTGGTTAGCAAACTCCAAAGTTCTGGTTCTCGTACTTGAGTTATGTAAGATTCCTGGTCAAAAAGATAAACTGTTAAAAATGTTAGAGCCTCAAGCTGATAATTCTCCCCTCCCTACCTCAAAGATAGTTGCACCTGAAAGGCCTACAGCTCCTAAGAAAGTAACTTTTTCCAATACAATAGAACAACTTTCACCCAGTCGAGAAGATGTCTGTGGAGATCCCCCTGTAATCTTGCATACTAGGGACCCAAGAAAAGAAGATCACCTGCCCTTCTACATGTCATTGATGATAGGTGATCTTCTCCTACACAACTGTATGCTAGATTCGAGGTCGGGATCCAACATTATGACTAAGAAGGTCATGCAGCAACTTGGCCTTAGAACCACACGCCCCTACCAAAATGTATGTGCAATGGACTCTAGACCTGTCAAAGTTGAAGGTATGATTGAAAGGCAGGATGTAAAATTAGCCAAGTATCCAGACATCCATGCTACCATGGATATCATTATCATAGATGTGCCAAATAAATGGGGCATGCTCTTATCTAGAAAATTTGGTGCCGCTTTAGGGGGATCCATCCAAATGGACTGGACATACGTCACTGTACCTGCATCAGAAGATTCATTGGTTAAGTTACATACTGAGAAAGAACGAAGATATCATGTAGAAAGCCCGGGGAAACCATCAAACGAATATGTTGACTACTCAAGTGGACTAGGGATATACCAGATCAACTCTACTTTCTTAGAGCCTATCCAACAAGAAATAAAAAATGAAAAACTTAATGAATTATGGATGATGAACTTTGATGGAGCTTACTCTAGAGCAGGAAAAGGGGCTGGGATAATCATTATTTCACCAGAGGGTAAAGTTTTCAACTTTGCTTTGAAATTGGAATTTAAGGCAACCAATAATGTGGCAGAGTACGAGGCACTTCTACTAGGCATCAAGATTGCCAAGGACATGGGAATCAAATTGCTTAGTATTGAGGGGGATTCTGACCTAATTGTCCAACAGGTTAAGGGTCAGTTTGCATGTAAATGTCAAAGATTAAATGTTAAAGTTTGTATCCTAGATTAAATGCAATCTGGGATACAATGGAGTTTTTTTATGCCCTTAATATAGAAGCAATCCCTAGAGATCATAATAGTGCCACTGACTGACTAGCGTTTATAGCTTCAGCACTTCAGCTGTCAGATGAGATGTTAGAGGGGAATTGTCTTTTAGAAATTAACTTCAAACCTTTTGTTCCTGATAATGTAGAACATTGGCAGGTTTTCAAAGATGATGAACAAATCTTGAGATTTATTCATAATGTTGATGAGTTCTCTAACTTTAGAGTAAATGATCAAGAAGAAAATAAAGAGTATCCTGGAGAAGGAAACCAGTTTAATAACCCTGTCCCACATGGTCTAGTTGCTTTAGAGAACATTTTTGACAGGCAAGACAGAAGAAAGAGTAATGTTGAACAAATAAAACCTTGGGAGTATATTGAGATCAACATTGGAACGAAAACAGAACCAAAAATGATAAAAATTGGAAAGGGTACCTCTAAAAAGGAAAGGAACAACCTTATAAACTTGGTCAAGGAATATAGGGATGTTTTTGTATTCACTTATGACGAGCTTAAAGCCTATAGGGAAAGATGTTTTTCAGCACACAATTCCCTTAAAACCTGAATGTCAAAAAGGCAAGCCTTTCCATCAAAAACTTAGGCAAATAAAACCTAAGTTAGCACCTATTATAAAGAAGGAGTTAGAAAAAATGTTAACAGCAGGAATTATAGCTCCTACGATACATTCAACATGGTGCTCTAACTTAGTTGTAGTTAGGAAAAAGAACGGGAGTTTAAGGATATGTATAGATTTCAAAATTCTAAACATAGCATGTCAAAAGGACAATTACCCCCTCCCCAACATGGAGACCCTCCTCCAACGGGTCACTGGATCAAGCATGATGTCAATGCTAGATGGTTTTTCTGGTTATAATCAAGTAGTCATCCAAGAAGAAGATAGGCACAAAACCACTTTCACAACTCCTTGGGGCACTTTTGAGTATCTGAGAATGCCTTTTGGCCTCACAAATGCTGGGGCTACTTTTCAAAGGGCCATCGATTATGCCTTCAAGGAGTTGATAGGCAAAATCATTGAGATCTACCAAGATGATCTCACTGTTTTTTCGAAAGAAAGATCCAGCCATGTTGGTCATCTCAGGCAGATTTTTGAGCGATGTAGGAAATTTGGCATTTCCTTGAATCTAGCTAAGTCAATGTTGGGCATTGAAGAAGGAAAACTTTTGGGACACATTATAAACAAGGATGGTGTCAAGATTGACCCAGAGAGAATAGACGCCATAAAGAAGATCCCTTTACCTAAAAATGTGAAAACACTCCAATCTTTCAATGGGCATATAAATTTTATCAGAAGATTTATCCCTAACTTGGCTGAACTCATGAAACCTATGCAAGCCTTACTTAAGAAAAATGCCAAGTTTGTATGGACAAATGAGGGTAGGGAATCCTTTGATTCTATTAAGAATGCCATCACCAGGTCTCCAGTCTTAGTCAGCCCGGATTACACGAAAGATTTCATGATCTTTTCTTTTGCTTCAGAAGACACCACTGCCGACGTGTTGCTCCAGAAGAACTTCGAAGGGTTCGAGCAACCTATAGCTTTCATGAGTAGAGCCTTACAAAACTTTGAATTAAAATATACTATCATGGAAAAATAGGCTTATGCCTTGGTCAAATCTTTGAAGCATTTCAGAACGTATATTGGATACTCTAAAGTCATTGGGTATGTCCCCCATACTGCAGTGAAAGACATCCTGTCTCAACAGGATTGTTTAGGAATAAGGGGCACATGGGTGTCCAAAATCCAGGAGTATGACCTTGAAATAAAGCCTACCAAATTGATCAAAGGACAGGGCCTTGCTAAAATGCTTACTCAAAGAAATGAAGAAGCCATTGAAATGATTGCCGAAAACAATATCCCTCAACCAGCCATGACTCCTATGCTTCAAGAACTTGATAATCACTGGTATTCTGACATCATTTTCTTCCTGCTCCATTTCACTTGCCCTGGTCACCTCAAAGGTCACAAACGAAGGGCTTTGAGACTCAAAACTGCTAGGTACTGCCTAACCCAAGAGGGTCTGGGTTGGAGGAACCCAGATGGCATTATACTCAGATGTATTAATGAACAAGATTCCAAGAAAATCTTGACTGAATTTCACTCGAGATTTTGTGGAGGCCATTATGCAGCAAATACAACTACCCACAAAATCTTGAGAGATGGATACTATTGGCCCGTTATCTTCGCAAATGTTCATAAACATGTCAAGTGTTGCCAAGAGTGTCATCTTTTCACGGGGAAGCAGAAGTTGGTTGCGCCTCCTCTTACACCTGTTGTGGTCCTTGCCCCCTTTCAGCAATGGGGGCTTGATTTTATCGGCAAATTTAAGGATAACTCTAGCAATGGTTTTTGTTGGATTCTTACGGCAACTGATTATTTCACTAAGTGAGTAGAAGCCATACCTAATAAGAATGCCACTAAGAAGGTTGTTATGGATTTTATTGAGGAAAGAATCATCACCAGATTCAGAACTCCCCTTAAAATAACAACAGATAATGCCAAGGCCTTCAATTCAGGAGAAGTAAATGACTTCTGTTTTAAATATGGCATTATCCTATCCCACTCATCAGATTATTATCCACAAGGCAATGGACTTGTTGAGTCCACTAATAAAAACTTAATGGCCATTCTTAAGAAAACTATGGGTGACAATAAAAGAGCATGGGATAGCAAGATTAAGTATGTTGTTTGGGCAGATAGGATTACCAAGAAAAACTCAACTGGAAAATCACCTTTTGAGTTAGTATATGGACTCATAGCCACCCTTCCGGTCAGCATGCAGATTCCAATTTTTAGATTGTTAAGTGAATATTCACGGAAAGATTGGAAATGGAGCAGAGGATCCATCAAATTATAGAGTTGGATGAAGCTAGAAGAGCTGCCCTTGATCAGTCACTCAGACATCAAGAGAGCATGAAGGGCACCTTTGATAAGTCAGCCAAGCCAAGATCCTTCCAAATAGGAGATATCGTTCTCTTATGGGATAAGAGAAGGGAGAAGCCTGGAAAGCATGGAAAGTTCAACAGCCTTTGGAAAGGCCCGTTTATCATCCGTGTTACTACTGGCCCCAATTCCTTTTTACTTAACACCATGGATGGAGATACATTAAACCTGCCCGTGAATGGTCAACATTTTGAAGTCTGTTTTCAGCGTGGTTGGGCTCATTTTCAAGCTCGGAGCAGCATCTTCACCCCAGGGGTCACTTTCACCATCAGTTGAGCAGCCGGAGCATCCGTGAGACAGTATTTGGCTAAAAATGCATCATAGTAGCATTTAAATGCTAAAATTGGATAAAATGCACTAAAATCCAAATTTAGAAAAGTCAAATTTGAATATTTTAATGGTAAATGGTGACTTGGCATGTGGCCATGTGGGTTACGATCCTCTTCAAGGTGACATGGCATAAGCTTTGGTTTAAAGTTTGGTTATGAATTATTTCATAAAAAGAGTATGACGTGAGGGTGAAGTGGGCTCACGCTAGCATGTAGTAGTGTAGTTTGAGGCTAGCGATTTGTCATAAGGAAGACCCCTCTCCACATGAAGTATTAAACTATTGCATATAATTCCAATGCATAAACCATGGTGACGTCAACACAAAATTAGAACCTTGGTTTAATTACATAATATACCATGCATCATTTTTATGAAGGCAAGTGATTTAATTAATAAGGAATTGGCAGGGGTGACGTGAGGGTGCATGGAGCTCACGCTAGCTCGAGAACAGGGTTACATCTTGTATGAAGTGTGGACACCATATTCTACACATCACTAAAGCGCTATTGTATCAAACCGTGGAACCATGTATCCATTACCAAACTTTGGATAAAGAATAGTCACGATTATTTCGTTAAGGGATGACTAAAGATTGAAGCTCGCGCGTGGATGGTTTGGTGGGCCTTTCCCTTATGTTATGGCCATCAACATGGCTCGGCTCCTTCCAATCAGCAATTAGCATTTAATTCAGCTAAAGCCGTATCTCCTTCAAAGCTCACGCATACCTCTTTTGGGTGAATCGTGGATACACTTGGCCACTCCATATTCGGTGGTGAAGCTTCCTATGTGAGAGTGGGGGGCGCCTTGCCTAGGTGGAGGCCACCTCCTCACTCCCTATTGATTGCAAACTTGTGTTATGTGGTGTGTTATGGCTCCAAGCCAAGATTTGATTGGATTATTATTGGAGTTGAGATTTTTGTCAGGTGTTTTTGGCTCCCTTAGTGCCAAATTCGAATTAGGGTTTTAGCTCTTGTAATTTGTATAAGTAGAGGCTCTTTTTAGCTCTACACGGTGGATAATTTTTGTAGAGAAACTCTGGTGAAACTTTGTAAATGCTTGTTGCTTTCATGCAACCATTCAAATAAAAATAAAGGCTTTGGAGGCTCATGTGGTGTGATATTGTGGATGCTTGTACTTGATGGATGAGGTGATGTTATTTTAATTTTCTCTTTTTTGTCAATTTGGGATTATGAATCTATGCTTTAGAGGGCTTTGTTCAAGCACATAAGAACAGGTATTTGTAGTTTTCAATTTACCTGTTTATTGATATACCTTTAGAGATCGAAAAAAATCA
>LPNX011209275.1:189543-201456 GCA_001517045.1 Pseudotsuga menziesii | reverse complement strand
TGTAGTCAACCCATGTTTATGCTGTATTTTTTTATGCTTATGGAGGTTGCACATGCAACTTGCTCTTTTTCATTTATCGACAAAGAGACATCCACTGCATCTAACGAATCAACTATATGTTAAAAAATCAAGGTATAAATTATAGATTGTGGAACCCTCACAAATGCAATCGAATATGAAGAATTGAATGTCACTAATGTTGAAAAATTGTCTACTGTCAAAAAAGTTAAATCATTGATCAACAAAAGCAACACCTACATATATAGTTACAATTGAAGGTCCATTTGCCATTTCTAATGAAATTGTATCTCAATCTAAATTTGGAAGTATCACAAACATACATGTTTCATAAATTTTGCATCTAGTTTGACATTCTACATGTTTTCTTTTGAATATATATATATTTATATATATATATATATACAAAAACGCTTCCGACCACGCTTCGCTTCCGGCCATTTTTTGAAAAACACGCTTCCGCGCACCCGCTTCCCGCACCCGCACCCGCTTCGCTTCCACGCTCTGGCAACACTGATCCGATCATTCCAAGGTGTTTTTTCCCTTGTCAATTATGCAATGCCGAATAAGCAACGTATAATTCTCGAGTTTTTCGTCACTCCTCCAAAGATGGAATTTTCATCTTGGTGGTTAAACCAATTTTGCACGACTCGGACTCGGCAAAGACTCGGCTAGCATATGACTCGCCGACCTAGGAAAAACTCGGAAAAGACTCAAGACAGATTCGGCAACACTCAGCAAATAGGAAATAAAATAAAATAAGGTACAATTTGGGCACAAAATAGAGGTTAAATGCATTTCCAATCCATACAAGTTATAAACTACAATCCACGGAATCATTCATAACATTATCTCATAAACACAATCAATTTTCGTATGCAAAAATTTAAATAGTGATCATAAATTCATGAATCATAAGCCATAGTGTTCATAAACCATAAACCATATACCATATACCATGAACGATATCCCATAGTGATTTAAAAATCAGAAATGGCAGCAAGTTCAAATTCAGTCTCATAACAAAAATAGAAAACCAAAATAGACAATGTCTCCATGTACTCGAGTCTCATGCCTAACTACAAGTACGCCTAAAATATTTCCTCGAGGAGCTAGTGCCAACATCGACAGACTGAAGCAACTGTGAAGCAGGTGTATTTGGAGTTTCCATTTGAGAATATGGCAAACTAGAGGGATCCTGAGTCTCTTCATCAAGCCAACTCAAATCGCCAGGGAACTCCTCCTCCACAACCCACTCAGACTCTAAATCAATATCATCCAATAAAATTGGATCTAGGTCCTTCGGCTGCATTTGTTTTGTGAGCATTCGAAGGTTGTAGTAGATGAAAACCAACTTCTCCAACCTCTCATGCTCCAACCTGTTCCGCTTTTTGCTGTGGATGTGCTCAAGTACCGACCAATTGCACTCACAACCTGAAGTGTTGCAGGGTTGACTTCGAACTTTGATGGAAAATTCTTGTAATTGTCGTGCCTAAGTGCCACAATCTATCCACCAATAGGTTGCAAAAATTAAAATTATAAAAAATTACAAGTTTTGCAATGCCAAAATTGAAAAAGATAGCTAGCAAATTTAATATTTATAAGCTAAGTTCTAACTTCTAAGTTATAACAATTTAGTTTTTATAAATTGAATCTTACATGGCATTTTCACGTCTTTAAGTCATTGGGTTGTGTTACCAACTATTTTGTACAATAGTTGAACTTTCTATTGAGCCGCCAGTTATTGAACATGATGCATGTTCGTTTCCAAAGTTCAAAAGTTCAGTTTGCCCCAGAGTTAGCCAGTTTTGGCTAGCCTTTTTATTTTTTCGTCGAAATGACCATACCCAATGGGGTTTGTAATATAGTGTGCAAGTAGGGGGGTCTTGAGTGGCTCGGTTCTCTTAGACTTAATAATCAAATAAGGTATTCCAAGGAGTTTTTTCCTTGTCGATTATTCTTTGCCTTTAGCCGAGTAATAATCAATGAGTTTTTCTCCTACTACCTCCAAACCTGGAATGCCCGAATTTGGCAGTTAGGCCTTGGGGGGTTATTAGAGTCCAACTGTAAAATATGAACCTACTAGACACTATTGGTATGTCCTATAGTCATTTCCTAGGTCCCAAGGCATGTTAAAACATTGTCCGAAAAAAAAATTTAGCGGACGTCCTCGGATTTTTTTTTTTTAATAATTAAATTTTTCGATTAATTAATCCATTTTCCTATGGTTTAATTGATAGTTTTCAAGGTGTAATAATTAAGTGGTTTGGGGGTGGATTTTGGAAAATAAATACTTTTTTTTAAACCAAAACACTCATTTAACCCCTAGACCCACTTATCCTATGTTTCTGATGATTATTTTGTACTTCATTGAATATTTCCTCAAAATCAATAAATGAAAAATATTTAATTAAAATAACCATGAAAATATTAAATGGAGATAAATCAAAAACTCTCCAAAATAAACCAAATTGAATAAAGTAAAGGGATAAATGACATGGCAAAGAGCATCTGGGAAGATTCCAATCATCATCCACCTAATCTAAATCGTTATCGAAGCACTGCAACTAACTGTATCTTTGGATTTGCGCCTCCTTCACTTTGCATGGGCGAATTCCTTCTTTGGCATAGTCTCATTGGTTGGGTGATGATTCTGAGGTGATAGGGTGGGCACCTTTCCTAGGTGGAGGCCACCTTACCCCAATCACATCTACCGGAGTCCAGTTCTCTTCAGTTCGAAGGCAATCAGAGCTCCAGCTACTTGGTGGTTGCGCCCTCTCCTTCATGCTTGCGCTAGGGTTTAAGCTCTCTCTTCTTCTTGTATAAATAAGGGGTCTTTGATCCATCTTTAGTGTGGATGATTTTGCAGAGGACCTCTACCCGTATGATTGTAAGTGCTTATCTTTCTTAGGAATAAAATTGAGTCTTTGGAGGACAATTTGATGGTGCAAGAACTTTCATGGTGAATATTTGGCTTATAACTGAGGTGATATCTGTATAGTTCATTTATTGTTTATGCATGTTGTGTTATCCAGCTTAGAAGATTATATTCTAATCCATAGAGTAGGCATTTGAGGTTTCAACTTGCTTGCTTATGTGTAGTTATATAAGATCTAAGAGTTGTATGTTGTATTCAGTTATATTTATGCGCTTTTATTTTTGTTTAATTTACCATACTAGATCTAATCACTTGCTTGAAGGGTTTTGAAACTTTGTAAATCACCTAACGTGAAGTAGAGATCGGAGCTTAGTTGCATCTTGTCTTTCTTCACTGTATTTTTCTAATGTTTCTTGTCTCACAGGTTCCCTCCATGCTCAAATTTGTTCAAGCTTGAACTTGAAGCCTTCCTCTTCATCTTCAAACTTCAAAAAATATTTATTTCTGGTTACCTTTTTGTTTCGTAACAAGTAGATCTAAATTTGCAGCCTTGTCATCTTATCTCTTGTTACATAGATCTAAGAAGTTCTTCAAAGTTTGTTTATCAAAAGATTGGATCTAACTTTTTTTTAGCTTTAGTACTTGGAGTAGTATATTTTTCCTATCATTTACAAGTACTATATCTCATATTTTTATGCACATTGGGCTAACATGCAAACTTTTTCTTGAATTTTTTGTTGGCTGGTTTTTGTACTCATCTTTCAGGAAAGAATAGTTTTGGAGGTGCATGCAAAGACTTTAACCATAAAAAAGGGCTCCTTCCAACCCCCTCTCTTGCTCCCATTTTTTCTTTACCCATTCTTCAAAAAATTGGAAACTTTTTTTATCCTAATTCCAAAGGACAAAAAGTATTCCTTAAAAGAAAAAAGATATTGTAAGCAAGTTAATAAAGAGCAAGTGGGATAAAGGTGTAAATTTTCCTTTAATTTTCAAACTAGGACTAACCGATGCATTCAAAATATCTACTGATAACCACACATGAATATCTTTTACAATATGCAGTGGAATATAAAACTAAGAAATAAATCACATCACATCACAATATTGACACTATTATTTTGGGTATGGAAACCCCCGAAAAAACCCAAGATGGGAAAACCGGTGTAGCAGTCAGATATAGCTTTTATTATGAGAAAATATGGAACTTTTACAATCACTGCAAATTCACCCAAACCTGGCAAATGCAGTACCTGTTAGAATCACTGGGAAAATCCCAGCTAAACCTCAACACCCTCCTGTATGAGTGTACGGCCCAGCTGTACGAAGATCGGTGATCCTGCTGCTCGCTCCTCCGTCTTCCCAGCTAAATCCTCTGTCTGACTTTCTCTCCTTGTTTGTATCTTGTCTCTGTTGGAATACAAGTGTGTGTCCTCTCCACCAATTAATCTATCTTTTATAACTTTAGGTAAAGCGAAAACCTTAATTTCACTTTCACTTTAACTAATGTTTCACTAAAGTTAATTTAGATCACTTTAATTTATTTTCCAAAGTAAACTTAGGAAAAGTAAATTAAATACAACTGGCTTCCTAATTTAAGTCTTTTGCATGCAAGAACACATGCTTGCAGGAAGACCTTCCTTGTTGCTGCAAGTTTAACAAAAAGCTCCCACACCCCACTTCTCCCATTTAAGGGAAGCCTGTATCGTCCTTCGTCTTTGCTTTATACCTGCACAATAATTGTTTAGAGTAGAATAGGAAGATTAATCATTTTTTCTTTCATAAAACTTTGCTAGTATAGTTTTACTTCAATCTTTTTTGCTATTATTAAGAATTTTTTTTTTAAAAGAAAGAAAAAAATCCGAAGTCTCTTGAATCTCACTGAAAAATGGATCAAGAGCACTCTCTATCGGAGAGGCTTTACTTTGTTGTCTTAGATTAGTTTGACTGCTTTTTATAAAATTGCTCAAAGAAAAAGAACACAAAATCTCTTGATTCTCACCAAAAGGTGGATCAAGAGTGCTCTCTGTCGGAGACTTCATTGCTTAGTTTATTTCTTTTTAGTTTAGCAGTTTTTTCCTTGTTTTCATAAATCTCTTGAATCTTACCATAAGACAGATCAAGAGTGCTCTCTGTCGGAGGGTTGTTACAATGGCTCTTGTTCACCATTAATAAAATTGGAATAAACAAATTTTACTACACTGTGTATGCTCTACCCGATCGGGATACCCAAAAGCAGTTGTAGACTATTTAAATCCTCACATTCTAATCCAAGTCACATTAATAAAATTCACAACCCTCGAATATTATGGAAATCCGGCGTATCGAATTTGAGAAGTAGTGGGGAAAGTCTTCAGGGAAAGTGGGAACTACTAGAAAGCGGCCATGGGGTCCAGTTAGGCTACATCCTTGTTGGTGTAGTGTTGAACATCCCCCCACGACTCCATCTAGCCCACATTTTCCCGTGCAGAGCCACTCTTCAAAGAATCTGGACGTATCTCCCGTACCGAAAGGTATATCTTGGAGATTCCCTTCCCGTTTAATAATCAACTCACCCTTAAAAATTACAGTAAAATTTACCCAGTACACTTGCAAAACATTTTCCAACACTCCATCTGGCACTGGTCCTATCAATTTGCTTATTATCCATTTGAAGCATTGTTTTTCATCTATTTTCCATATCATGAATGCTTTACTTTAATTGTGCAATTGTCAAATGGATGTTTATTTCTAATTTTACTTGCAAGTGCTCACTTGGTTATTTTGTTGTAAGTCTCTTTCCAAGAAACTCCTAAAAAGAACACCCATCCACATCACGCACCTAAATATCTTTAAAACTTTTGGGCCTTAGAAACTCTTTGTAGGGGCTACCCCCCTTGGCTTCGTTAGTTGTTTGCCTAAACGGAGGAGTCGAGATCAGGTGACAGCACCTGACTCTTTGCTTGCCCCCAAGGCCGCACCTCTCCCCCCTCAGGAGACAGCCATTCGAAAGATTTATGCTCACGATGTGCACATCGGCGAGCAACATTTTTGGCGTCATTGTCGAGAACAAATCTTTTGTTCCTGGACGAATTTTTCCTTAGTTTTTTCTTAGTTTTTTACCTTGTATTTTGATAGATTTCTAGTTTAAACAAATCTCTGATTGTAGACTTAATCCATCTGGCGACTCCACTATCAATAAACACACCAAGGTATTCAACAAGAAGAAACTATTTAAGCCTATTTAATTTCATCCCTAAACCTGAACAAATTTATAGGAGGAGACTGAATAGGCTAGCTTCTCGTAGAATCCTTGAGAATCTTGGATTTGAGTCTATTTCGGACATCCATGGTATGTTTGTTGAGAATAATAATTGTTTGTCTAATATAATGGGTGAATATTTCAGTCCCCTTAACATCTCTCAGATAGCAGGTCAACCTCACAATCTACCAGATAAAGTTGTAGACAAACTGCCCATGTTCACTGGCACTGATGCCATCAATGCAAGTCTTCACCTTAAAAACATCTACAGATGTATCAACGCCTATATCAACGATCCTGTGCATAGACACGAAGATGTGTATATGAAACTGTTTGTGCTTTCCTTGAACAAAGATGTCGGTGACTAGTTCAACAATTTGCCAGATAACTCCTTTGCAACTCTTGCAACATTTAAAACTGCTTTTACCAACAAGTTTGGAGAAAAGAAAGAGCCTCAACATCAATTAACTGCTTTGACCAACATAAAAAGAAGCAAGAATGAAACAATGGATGAATTCAACAAGAAATTCACAAATCTGACGAATGCCATTGACTACAAGCCCACTGCTTAGTCTATCTTAGTCTACAATATTGAAGCTCTTAATGGAGAAATGCAATATCAACTCATAGACAAAGACCCTACCACTCTTTTGATAGCCCAGGAAAGGTCGTTAAAATTGACAGGAATATGCAATCTTTTGGTAAGTCAAACATTCATGGGTACACAAGGGCCCTTATTCCTCCTAAGCAACATGAGATTAGGGCTAAGGATTCCACAAGCCACATGCAGGAAACTTATGATAAGAAAATGAAGGAAATGAATGATAGGATGGAGGCCTTACAAGCCGATTATGCAAAGATGCAAAATTGGGTAATAAACATGGAAAGGGCTCGAACTAGTCAGAACAATTTTCCTCCTAAAGGAAATTGGGTTCAGAAGAAAGCCCCGCAAGATAAAAGGCCCCCTAATCAACTAGATCCCATCAACATGGTTGAGAAAGTCATTCCCTACTGCAGACCCTGTGAGGCCCTTCACAAAGAATCCGCCAATTACATGGCCCGTCAAATCTTAGAGCATGGTCTTCCAGAGTCAAATGATAGTGAACAATATTCAAGCGAGCATGAGTATGTCAACACGGTAAGATAGCTCCATCCTGTCACCACAAAAACCTGGGGTCAAGCCAGAGAGTACAGTCAACAATTGTATAACCTTACTAAGAAATTTGGTACTAAGCCTTCTAATGAACAAATTAAAGAAATGCACAAGTTCAAATGCATCACCTACTAGAGAAGGGATAGTCCGGGAACTTCAAAAAGTAAACAGTATCTTCCTAAGGTAACCTCTCCCCCTGATGCAGATGATGTAGATCTTGATTTGGGAACTTGGTGGTCAAAAGCTAAAGTGTTAGTCCTTGCAAGTGAACTAGTTAAAATTCCAAAACAAAGAGAAAAGTTATTAAAAGTCTTAAACTCTCCACCTCCCAAAAAGGTAAAATTTAAAGAACCTTTAGAAGAACCTTCTCCAACTCTAAATAATGTCCAAGAAGATCCGATTGTAATATTGCATGCTATGGATACAAGAAAAGAAGATCATCCCCCTTTCTATGTATCATTGATGATGGGTGTGTTAAATTTTCATATGATAAGCTAGATCATTAGTATTTCATTTCAATTTCATAACAAAAGCATATAAACAGGATCACTGAAAGATAGACAAGCACAACCATACAAAAGGAACACAAAGATTTATCCTGGGAAAAACCCAGCAAAAGCTTCCTCAATATAGATGCCCCAAAAGATAAAAGATAAAACCAACAAGGAGATCAAAGCCTGATCCTCCTCCTTCTCCAGCTACTTCTCTCTCCTCCACTAATGCGCTACACAAGTGAGAGTGTGTGCTCCAAATGAGGAGCGCTACACCTCTATTTATATTCATCCGTTCACTTTAATTAACTCATTCGACATGTAGGCTCGAGTAACCACACTGGGGTGCTAATGACCCACCTTTACAATTAGAGGGGACTACCTCATGACTCTTATTAGTTATTCCGATTAGAAGCATCGAGGTACAAAGTAATACAAGTGGTTCTCCCGATAGGACCATCGAGGACCACAAAACAAAGATACATATTCGAAGTTACAATATTTCAACACTCCCCCTTAACGAGAAGGGTATTCTTCAACAACATCAACAACAACAATAGTAGGAGAGAGATAGAGGACATCATCAACATCATCAGGGTAACACATCTATAAATCATTGGAAGCTTTTCAACATCATGTTCTCTTCATCTTCAATCTTCAATCTTTAGCATCATCAATACTTTGATTGCTTCGATCAGCAACATCTTCAACATTTTGATCTTTCAATCAGCAACAACATCTTCAGCACTTTGACCTTTCGATCAGCAACATCTTCAGCACTTTGACTTTTCGAGCAACAACATCTTCAGCATTTTGACTTTTCGATCAGCAACAACATCTTCAGCATTTTGACCTTTCGATCAGCAACATCTTCAGCACTTTGACCTTTCGATCAGCAACAACATCTTCAGCATCATACTCTGATCTTTCGATCGGAATCATCATCATCAAACCCTGATCTTTCGATCAGGAACATCATCATCAAAACATCATTATCATCAAAACATCATCATCAAAACACTCTGATCTTTCGATCAGAAACATCATCATCACACTCTGATCTTTCAATCATAAACATCATCAGCAGCAGCAACAACCTGCAAATCACAGTACAAAGACAAAGAATTCTTTGGATCTCTTTTGGACTTAAAGTCCAGGGATGATGCAATCCTACCACCTTCTCAATGACCGAAGTTCACTGAATCCGTTCTGAACCGAAGTCCAAGGATGATAAAATCCTGCCACCTTCTCGATGACCGAAGTTCACCGGATCCGTTCTGAACCGAAGTCCAAGGATGAAACAATCCAGCCACCTTCTTGATGACCGAAGTTCACCGGATCCGTTCTAAACCGAAGTTCAAGGATGATACAATCCTGCCACCTTCTCGATGACCGAAGTTCACCGGATCCGTTCTGAACTGAAGTTCAAGGATGATACAATCCCACTACATTCTCGAGGACTGAAGTCCCCGGATCCATTATGGACATATGTCCCGGGATGATACAATCCCTCTTCATTCTCGAGGACCCCGGATCACTTTAGGGCAAGTGCCCAGGGATGATACAATCCCACTGCAACATCACTACTCCCCCTTTCGAGGAAGGTCTTTCCGAATCACACCAAGCTTGTCTCGAAAGTGTTCGAACTTTACCCAAGATAGAGGCTTTGTCAACGCATCATCATCTAAACCATCTTCACCTACATCTTCAGTATGTGAATACTGAACTATCACCATCTGTATCTCCAGTATGTGAATACTGAAAGCATCATCATCTATATCTTCAGTATAGAAATACTGAAAGCATCATCACCTCTATATTCAGTATAGAAATACGGAGTCACCATCATCTACATCTACAGTATGTAAATACTGAAACATCATCTATATCTTCAGCATGGGAATACTGAAATCATCATCATCTATATCTTCAATATGGGAATACTAAAACATCATCATCTCTATATTCAGTATAGAAATACTGAATCACCATCATCTGTATCTACAGTATGTAAATACTGAAACATCATCGTCTGCATCTTTATCTCGTATGCAGAAATACCGGATTTCTATGTGTTACGACGGAACACAGGGTTCTATGTTATCACAACTCTCGCTATCACATAGAATCAATATAGTACCCATCTTCAGGTTAAGGAGACCTGATATCAGCTTCCGAAGCCATATGGCTTCACAACTTAGCAGAGCAATCTGCTATTTATTCTGCTTTTGGCGTTCTAAGAGAAACACTAGACTGTTTCCTGCGAAACCATGAACTCATAGCAGACCCCAAACAAAAGCATCTACCTGATGTGCTTTTCCTATCTGAGATACTTCCATCCCAATCTGCATCTGTATAGCCATACAATCTGTAGTCATGGTTTCCATCATAGTATAGACCAAAGTATATAGTCCCTTTCAGATATCTCATTACATGTTTTGCAGCTATTTGGTGAACACGTCTAGGTTGAACTAGATACTGACTCAAGGTGTTAACAGCAAAACAAACGTCTGGTCTGGTATTTGTTAGATATATTTAACGACCCAATAATATGTCTGTATTGAGACACATCCACTAACTTTGATGAGTCATCAGCTAACAACTTCAAGTTGGAATCCATGGGTGTGGCCATGGCTTTGTATTCCAACATATCAAATCTTTTCAATATCTCTATTGCATACTTTCCCTAGTTGAGAAAGATTCCTTTTGAATTTTTGCCATACTTCCAAACCCAGGAAATATTAACCCAAGGTCTTTCAAAATCCTTCAGCGAGCTTCTTCTTGCATTCTACAATCTGTTTCTCATTCCCTGTCAGGAATAGATTATCCACATCTAGTAATAGTATGACATGTTCATCTTCTATAACCTTGAAGTAAAGGTTATGATCGAATTTCGTTAGGAAACTATCTATCCTTCCATACCAGGCTCTGGGAGCTTGCTTCAAGCCCATAGAGGGCCTTCTTCAACTTGCATACGTGAGTCCATTTGTCTTCAACTTCAGATCCTTATGACTATTCTATGTATACTTATTCAATCACACCATTCAGAAAAGTTGTTTTCACATCCATCTGGTGTAAGTCCCACTTCATCATGGATGCAAGTGCCATGATAGCTCTAATCGAAGTATACCGTGCTACTGGGGCAAATGCCTTTTCATAATTAATTCCTTCTTTCTGATAGAAACCTCTAGCCACAAGTCTTTCCTTACTACTATCTGCAACATATTTTATCTTGCAAATCCATTTGGAAGATACCACATTCTTGCTTTCTGGTTTGAGTACTATATCCCAAACATCATTCTAGTATTCTTTCGTCATAACATTTTCCATGAGTTCGTCTTGTCAGGTCATCAACATATCCTAGTCTTTTGCATTCAACCTTGAAGGTTGGAACCCACTTTACTCTTGGTAAAGTCTCGATTCATAAGGAAGCTATCCATCATGTCGTACCAGATATCTTCTGTAGTCACCCCCCCTGAAGTGGAGTATCATCTTCCCTCTTCATTCTGTACAAGTGGTTCTATGCTTGATATATACTTGTCAATAGAGTATGTCATGTCATAGTCTATTCTTTCTGAGGCAAATCACGAACCTTACTTTGTACACTTGTTCTTGTAGATCCATATGGAAGATACTACGTACTTTCCTTTATGTCTCGAAACCATATCGAATACATCATTCCTCATGATCAATTGTTACTCTTTGATCATAGCTTCTTTCATAGCCATGGTGGTCTTCATCCTTCGAGGTGGATATACCGCTCTCTGAAGCTCTTTCCTTCGTCATGATGTCTCTGACCCTGGGAGCTTCATATTCATGTTTATTGAATTGTCATCACTTGTTCTTCGGAACAAGTCTCATCTTTCTTTTCTTGTAGGTGGTTGTACAGGACCTTTCTTACAATTCAAATGCACCAGTTGCATGGTTAGAACTATTTCATAAAACATATGCATAACGACTAATTCTTATGCATCATGCAACTTTTTAGCCAACACAACATTCATCCATATCTCACTACTGTCATTAATGCAACCAGTCTATCATGCATGACACATCAACTGAATATAATCAAATGTATAACAAAACAATATCATGAAATGACAATTGAATACTTATCTTTTATTCGTTTCGTGAG
>LPNX011209275.1:178763-189456 GCA_001517045.1 Pseudotsuga menziesii | reverse complement strand
GACTCCTTCTTGATCCTTCTACTTCATCATCTTCTTCATTCATGACATCATCATTTATTATCCAAATGATAAGATGGATAAGAGGTTCTTCAAGAATTGAGCTCTTCATATTCCTCATCGCTTGAGGGATCTTCTTTGAATGGTGAGAGCTTGATCTTCAATTGCTCCCATCTTCTTCTTCTCTTCTTATGAGTCGAGCTTCTTCTTCTTCCCAGAGTCTATTGAAAGTAATCACTTCCTTCTGGCACACATTCCTTGAATGAATGAATCCTATGATCCTGGGAGACCATTCAAGGTGGCTATCGCTTCTGCATTCTCCACTTTTTCTTCTACCACTTCAAGTTGTTCTGCATTCTGGATCTTCACATTCTTCAACTGTTTTCTCAAAGCCATCTTCTAATTTATGTTCTTATCTTCAAATAGCTTGATCAAGGAATCAAATATCTTCGGTGTCTTTAGGGAAGACACTTGTGGTACAAGTTGATCCGTGACTGAATCAACAATGATCTTCTTGGGCTTGATCAAGTTCTTCTTGTGTAAGGTTTTGAGCCTCATCTCCCTTTGGAACTAGAACCTTTCTACTCATGTAAGTGTCCAATTCATTTTCTTCAGAGAGATCAAATACTTCCATGCTTGGAAGTTGTCAACTTCACCAAGCTTAGCATCAAACTGATGAGAACCTCAAATGGAAATAGCAAAAAATTAGATCTTACCGATTTGAGGTGTTCGTCCTAGTTCCGGAGCTGTATGAACTAGGGTTTGTCAGAGAAACCCTAATTTTCAAAACTTGGAATCTTTCAGATCTGATTGGACAGAAATATAGATCTCTTCAAGTTGAGTTGTCCAATGTACTCCTTTTCTGAAAACAGTGGAGGGAAGCTCCCGGAACAGGAAGCCCTAGTTTTCCAATTTCTTCTGCAGAAATGCCTGTCACTGTTTTTGTGATATCTCTGAAATTACTGCTCCTCTGTGTCTGAAATTTCGCACTGATGTAACCTCGCATGCCCCTGATCCAACACCATAGGTTTCATCAGAATTGGTTTCACCAATTGGGATTTATGATCCTTTTCCCAAGATAACCTGTTACAGGACTGTTCAAAACAGGAGAGTTATATGGCCTGCCACGTGTCACTGTTTCATCTTCTAGTTCTGAACTTCGGACCACAGAAAGTATAGTCCGTGTGCTTTCTGGAACATCTTCAGGAATTCCATTTGGAACTCTGTAGCCCAAGCTATAGCAATTCTCCCCAGGTGTCCTGATTAGGGATGAATTCTAGAAGAGGCTGGAACCCTAACTTGGAGGGATCATATCTCCCAGAATATAGAGAATATGAGGCTGAATTTTGGATACATTGTACATCGGGATTTTATCTTCAGCCTCTGCAATTTTCAGTTCCTGAGCCTTCGTCAATCTCGGTATATAGCGAAAGTACCAAAACTTAGCAGTTTTAGTATTTAGGTTTTTTCTAGCTCGGGGTCAAACTAAGGTTTGACTTTCCTGGAGTTTCACCCAACCAAAAATCTTGATCCAAGTCTCTAAACTTCGATTTTGATGAGGAGAGCAATCCTATGCCGGGCTCACTCAAAAATTCTTCTTCTACAAGAAGCCCTAATTTCCCGCACCGAAAACTGAGAATGCTCGAAATCGAATTCCACTTCGACAGAAAGATGCGCCCTTCAATGGAGAGTCAACCTAGCCTTCTTTTGCTGATCGATTGTGGAGAGAGAACCAAAAAGTAAGAAGCCCTAGTTTCTGTAGCTGCACAATGTCTTCTTTTAGGGTGGCTCTGATACCATGTTAAATTTTCATATGCTAAGCTAGATCATTAGTATTTCATTTCAATTTCATAACAAAAGCATATAAACAGGATCACTGAAAGATAGACAAGCACAACCATACAAAAGGAACACAAAGATTTATCTTGGGAAAACCCTAAAGGGAAAAACCCAGCAAAAGCTTCCTCAATACAGATGCCCCAAAAGATAAAAGATAAAACCAACAAGGAGATCAAAGCCTGATCCTCCTCCTTCTCCAGCGACTTCTCTCTCCTCCACTAATGCGCTACACAAGTGACAGTGTGTGCTCCAAATGAGGAGCGCTACACCTCTATTTATATTCATCCGTTCACTTTAACTAACTCATCCGACATGTAGGCTCAAGTTAAATCATGTAGGCTCGAGTTACACATGTAGGCTCAAGTAACCACACTGGGGTGCTAATGACCCACCTTTACAATTAGAGGGGACTACCTCATGACTCTTATTAGTTCTTCCGATTAGAAGCATCGGGGTACAAAGTAAACTGTAATACAAGTGGTTCTCCCGGTAGGACCATCGGGGACCACAAAAAAAAAAGATACATATAGAATATTCTTCGAAGTTACAATATTTCAACAGGCTGATCTTCTTCTACATAACTGTATGCTTAATTCAGGGTCCGCCTCTAATATAATGACTAGGAAAGTGATGAAACAGTTGAACCTAAAAACAACTAGGCCTTATTGAAATGTCTGTGTTATGGATTCCAGAGAGGTGGATGTAGTAGGAATCATGAGGTGAGACTGGCTAAGTACCCAGATATTCACATAGCCATAGACATTCTCGTGATTGATGTACCAGATAAATGGGGGATGTTGTTGTCCAGAAAGTCGGCTACCACTTTGGGAGGATGGATCCAAATGGACTGGACTTATGCTACGATACCCGCATCAGAAGATTCTTGGTTAAAGTTGTGTAATGAAAAGGAGAAGAAGTACCATGTCGAAAACCCTAAGAAGCCCTTGAATGAGTATGTTTACAATACTGATGATATCGAAACCTATACTTGCTACTCTACCTTTTTGGCCCCCCTTGAAGAAAAAATAAAAGACGAGAAGGTGGATGAGATATGGACAATGAACTTTGATGGTGCTCATTCCAGAGCTGGAAAGGGTGCAGGTGTGGTCATCACATCGCCTAAAGGGAAAATCTTTAACTTTGTTTCTAGATTGGAATGCGAGGCAACTAATAATGTAGCAGAGTATGAAGCACTTTTATTGAGCTTGGAAACAGAAAAGGATATGGAGATAAAAATGCTGAACATAAGTGGCGACTCAGATTTGATAATCCTCCAGGTTAAGAATGAATTTGCTTGTAAGTGTAAAAGGTTTAAAAAATATAGAAATGCAGTCTGGGACACAATGGAGTACTTTGATGCCTTAAACTTAACTTCAATTCGTAGGGATGAAAACAGCTTGGCAGACAAATTGGCAGTAGCAGCGCCAACTCTCCAACCCTCTGAGGAATTGTTGAACGGTGATGATAAGTTAGAGATAAATTTTAGACCATTTGTTCCAAACAACATGGAACATTCGCAGGTTTTCCAAAGTGATGAACAAATTCTGATGTTTCTTCATAATATGGATGAATTTTCCAATTTTAGTGTCAACTTTCAGGAGGAAGGTAAAGAGTATCAGGGAGAAGGTGATCAGTTTGATAATCCAGTACCTCGGGGCCTTGTTGGACTTGAGCAAATTTTTTACAGAAGTGATGGTAGAAAAAATAATATTGATTCAATGAAACCTGGAGATTACGTAGAAATCAATATTGGATCAGATAAAAACCCAAAATTGATAAAAATTAGAAAAGGGATATCTAAAAAAGAAAGGAATAACTTGATAAACTTGGTGAAAGATTATAGGGATGTATTTGCCTTATCATATGATGAGTTAAAAGCATATCGAGAAGATGTATTCCAACATACCATCACTTTAAAACAAGATGTCAAAGAAGTCAAACCCTTTCGGCAAAAACTAAGACAAATAAACCCCAAGTTAGCCCCTATAGTTAAGAAGGAACTTGAAAAGATGCTACCTGCAGGGATTATTGCACCAACAAGACGTTCATCCCGGTGCTCTAACTTGGTGGTGGTAAGAAAAAAGAATGGCAGTCTAAGGATATGTATAGATTTCAAGAATCTAAACATAGCTTGTCAGAAGGACAATTATGCATTGCCTAATATGGAGACCCTTCTCCAGAGAGTAATAGGGGCGGGTATGATGTCTATGTTGGATGGGTTTTCAGGGTATAACCAGGTAGTGATTCAGAAGGAAGACAGACATAAAACAACTTTTACCTCCCCTTGGGGTACTTTTGAGTATTTGAGGATGCCTTTCGGTTTGCTAAATACTGGGGCCACTTTTCAAAGGGCCATGGACTATGCATTCAAGGAGTTGATTAGAAAAATCATAAAGATTTACCAAGATGACTTGACGGTTTTTTCAAAAGAAATACCAAGTCACATAGGCCATCTTAAGCAAGCCTTTGAAAGATGTAGGAAGTATGGTAGTTCTCTTAATCCGGCAAAGTCTGTTTTTGGAATCGACAAAGGAAAGCTTCTAGGACACATCATCTCTAAAGATGGGGTCAAAATTGACTCTGAAAGAATCGAGGCCATTAAAAAGATTCCGTTGCCTTAAAATGTCAAAGCTCTCCAATCTTTTAATGGGCACATCAATTTCATTAGAAGATTTATTCCAAACTTAGTTGAGTACATGAAACCTTTACAAAAGCTATTAAAAAATGATGCTAAGTTTGAGTGGACTAATGAAGGTAGGGAAGCCTTCAAGTGCATTAAAGAAGCCATCGCTAGATCTCCTATATTAGTCAACCCAGACTACTCCAAAGACTTTATGATTTTCACCTTTGCATCCGAGGATACTATTGCGGGGGTTTTGCTCCAGAAGAACAATGAAGGATATGAACAATCCATCGTTTTCATGAGCCAAGCCTTGCAACACTCCGAGCTAAAATATACCACCATGGAAAAACATGCTTTTGCCTTAGTAAGATCTTTGAAGCATTTCAGAACATATGTGGGTTACTCAAAGATAGTTTGTTATGTACCTCACTCAGCAGTTAAGGATATCTTGTGTCAACAAGATTGCTTAGGTAAAAGAGGTAAGTGGGTGTCTAAAATACAGGAATATGATCTAGAGAGTAAACCCACAAAAATAATCAAAGGACAGGGCCTAGCAAAAATGTTAACTCAAGGTAATGAAGAAGCCTTAGGAATAATTTGTCAGAATGAAGAACCTACACCGAGCATGCCTCCAGAATTGCAGCATTTAAATCACCATTGGTACTCTAATATTATATTCTTTCTTCAAAACCTTACCTACCCTGAACATCTAAAAGGTCATAAAAGAAGGGCTTTAAGGTTAAAGGCAATCAAGTATTGCATCACTCAGGAAGGACTAGGTTCGAAAAAACCAAATGGAGTGATCCTTAGGTGTGTTAATGAGCAAGAGTCTAAGCAGCTCTTGACTAAGTTCCATTCAGGATTTTGTGGTGGGCATTATGCAGCGGATACGACAACCAACAAAATCCTTAGAGCAGGTTACTATTGGCCCCCCCTTTTTGCAGATGTTCATAAATTGGTCAGGAGTTGTCAGCAGTGCCAGTTATTCACTGGGAAGCTGTTATCACATATATAGTAGTCGGGCTACCATATTCTATTTTTCAGATACCGTACATTTTTCAGCCAGATCTCTTACATATGAGATGCTGAGATGAGCAGTTGTGACGGATCATTATTTTATTCGTGGACTATTGTACTCTCCCATGTCAGGATTGAGTCTCAGGACACTCAGATTTGAGGACTAATGTAGCCATGTAGTCATTTACAAAGTAGTTATTGATGCCCAGTTTTATATCAGTGTTTTCTCATTGGACAGATGATGGTTCAAATGGATTATATGCATGATTATGACTCAGCTTGTATTATATTGTGTTATGGTTATCATTGCTCTTATACTCATCTTTGTGACATGTATTAACATGTAGTGTCATGATCTGACGGTCATAATTATATGGACTTGGATGTATTTGTATTATGTATTGATGTCCCTACTTAGACTTGGAAGTTCTTGATCTATACTCATTGGTTTTACCCTCCTTAGGGAGAATAGAGGCAGTCATTCCCACCATTGTTTTGGCTTGCTAGTGTTGGATTCATCATTCACTGTCTTCACCCATCCATTACCTTCCAATTTTGTTTTAACCCGACTTACTACTTAACTTGTGGCATGAAGGACCTTTCCCCGCTAGAACCTTTGTTGGACAAACTTCCCTGTTTATACTGTGTCTCGGCTCTGAGTTGGTGACAGAACTTGCCTTTGGTAAGTTGGATTGTATGCCTAAATTATTCTAGTCAGTTGTCTCAATGTTTGGCACTGTGAAGAACTCCCCCCGGTCACTTGAGATGTTGTTGGCTAAAACTAAAAGCTCATGTACCACTTGTATTGGAAATGTTTATATATGCGCCCATGGAAAATGAAAATGCTAAAACTGTGTTTCTTAACATATGTGAACAAAGGGCAAGAGCAATGAAATGCTAAAATACCCCTTGAAGGGTATAAGAAAAGGTCCCAAAAGCAATGGTTAAATATATGCTATATCCAAATATTGTTGACCTTATAAAGTTGAATATGTCCCAGATGAAAGCTGCGATTAGCTGTGCTTTTAAGCATTGGTGAAGTCCCACAGGGTCATATAGGCCAAAAAAGGCCATGGAAATAAAATTGATGGTCCTAATGAAACTAATCAAACTTGATGTAGACATGATGCCTAAGTTGAATAAGCACTCTCTGAACAACTCAACCATTTGTGAGGCACCGCCATTCCTTGTGTTGTTGTTTGTCCAGCAGGTGGTTATAGTGAGTATTCCCCTTCCATATCCAAAGTGTCATGATGTTAAGTAGGAAGTCATCCTTTGCCCTAGCCTTGTCAATTTTAGCCTTCACCCTTCACTAGCAAATTGACTACAACTATGAAGTGAGTATAGTCCTGAAAGTCTAGTTTGAGTAATAATAAATAAAACCCTATATATGTATTTGGTTGATGTACCGCCAATGAGATGACTACTACTTCTTGTGATTGTTTCTTAAATGATTTGTAGAGCATGTCTTAGCCTTATAGCACTTGCAACAGATGGATGATAGTCTGAGTTATATTATTGGTATCTGGTCATTTACAGATGATTATATTGTCTATTGGATATGGTTGATGATCAGGTAGAGACCTGCAAAGGGTATGAGTATACACCCTATATGGATTTGGACTCTCTGAGTCTAATGAGATAGTTTATTTTCAGTTCCGGGCACTTGCAGGGATGGTCAGGCTCATTTTACTCTTTTGATGCAGTTTTGCCTCACAGGATGATGTGTCTAATCAGGGAGATATTTTTATTGGATCTCCTAGGGCGTTGTATGGGGCAAAGGGGGTGCAACCACTTGATTGTACCATAGTACCCCCATCCCAGATAGCTTGGTGGGCTCAGTTGGACAACGCAGGCACCCTAGGAGGCTATTTTGGCAAGTTCACATTCCCAAGGCAGATTAAAAAATGATTAAATGGCTATTGAAGAAATCGATTTGGGCTACTAAGGCAAGGAAATGACATGGGATGAGTCATGAAGATGAGAGTGATGTCCTCTGCACCTTCTCCAACAGTTGCAACACCTAATTGGGCCCACACCTATTTTTTGGGCATTTTTATATTATTTTCTAGAGCTTTTGGGAGGCTCACGATTTCCTCAAGGAGGCACAAAGTCAAAAAATTAAAATATTATATTATTTTATTGTGCCATGGGGCACCCAAAGGGAGTTAGTTAACACTCCATGGACCCACCATGTGCTTCATTTATTTCTTGTTGAGTGGGGTACCCTCTTTATGGGTGATCTAGTCCACTTTGGTACTTTATGGTTATATTGATCCATGTATTGTATGTTGAGCTCATCTCAACCATTGATTAGAACATTTTTATCTTTTAATCTTAGCCACTCATTTTGAAAGTGGTTAGGATTTTGGTTCTCTCATTTCTATTTAAAGGAGAGAGCTTCTCATTTCTAAGGGGTCTTTGGCTCTTAAATCTGAATAATCAAAAGATTTCTTTTGTGGATAATTTATGGATCTGCTTTGCTTCTGATGTTCTTCAATGGTGATTGGAAAATCTCTTGCTTCCTACCTAGCATTCGGAATATTGTGTGAGATCTATATCTTATTTTGAGATCATTGTCTTGTCTATAGGAGGGCGTTTTTAGCTGGAGCTTTTTTGCAGGGGGACCTCAACTCGCTCGGATTGTCTTCGTCTTGTATCAGGAGTTTTCCATTAGCTTCATTGTGATCTATGATTACATCTTGTTACTTTTTTTGTAGATCTAGCTTTTTCTTTCGTGGTACAGCAAATCTGATATTGTTGACATTTGCTTGTGCAGGATAGGGGACGCATTGATCACTTGGAGCATAACCTTGGTCCTAGAACTCACTCAGATCTTCCAAAATTGATCGGGATGGTGAGGATCATCATCATCAAGGCATCTATAAGCATTTCCAGGTAGGATCTACAGGTTTGTCTCTTCTCTTTCAGATCTCAATCCATTGTACCTGTTTTTCTTCAAATTTTCTAAAAAAACTCCTAAATAATAAAAATCCAAAAAATACTTAATCAGGGAACCGCTCAATCTTTGGACAAACCATTGTTGGGTTTTGAAGATCGAGCACCCCTCTAACCAAATCCTCCTCAACATTGTCCAGATTGTGACTGGTTCGCCCTAGATCTGACTTTCTAATTGCTCAAACCCCAGCGCCCCTACTGAAATTTTGACTTTTCCAGATTTGACATTTTCCGAAAAGTAATCACTTGGGTTTGTAGATCAGGTCTCCCTCATTCCAAAACACCCCCAACGCTGAGCTAGTTCCTGCCAGGTAGCCCGAGATCTGAAAAATTGACTTTCAACCTCCTAGCTTCCCTCATCAGATTTTGACTTTTCCATATCTGATTTTTTCTGAGATTTTCTGACTTGGGTTTGTAGATCAGGCCATTCTGATCTCATCTCCACTCCAACGCTGAGCTGATAGTCTCCTAGTTGCCCTAGATCTACAGATATGCCTCTCCAAACCCTAGTGCTAGCCCTCTTTCTTTTGTTTTCCCTGTAAACTGAATCTTCCGGGCCAAACACTTTTCTGGGTCCATAAATCAGGGCATATCCTAGGTGGGTTCACTTTAACGTTGTGCAGATACTGACTCCATTGCCCAAGGCCCAACAGGCTATGATCTCCAAGCCTAGCGCTAACCCATCTTTTGACCTCTTTCCCCTGAAAATTGATTGCTCCTTGATGACTCAGGTAATCTGACATTGTCATATCTCTCATTGAGTCTATCCCTATGGTACTAGACAGTCCCAACTCTGTCCATACTCACCTATCTCGGTTACGTTTCCCAAGGTAGCGGTTATCTTCATCAGTTGCTAACACCTCAACCCTAGATCTAGTATTACCCCTATAGGTCACTTGTATGTCACTTTGGATCAACCCTCATACGACTGAAGCCCTCATCCAAAGCCCTAGTCCACTTAGTATTATCTTCCATAGATCTAGAGTCTTCAATTACCTTACACCTTATGTACCTCAAGCCTACTTGATCTGATCTGGTGTCTAGGTCTGATCAATCCTGTCGGGAGTAGATCTGGGTCTCCCCCTTTGTTGTCTCGGACTTGGATAACATAAAGCGAAGATTGCCTTGATTGGCGTGACAACCATCCATTTGGGAATCTAGGCAGTCTTGGTTCCACCTCCTTAGTTGCTTGCCCCTCTACAATCCATCCTGGATCCATCATACATAGGCAACTAAAGCTTGGTGATAACAAGGTAGGTGTGTTAATCAGCAAGAGTCTAAGCAGCTCTTGACTCAATTCCATTCAGAATTTTGTGGTGGGGATTATCCAGCAGATACAACAGCCCACAAAATCCTTGGAGCAGGTTACTATTGGCCCTCCCTTTTTGCAAATGTTCATAAATTAGCCAGCAGTTGTCAACAGTGCCAGATATTCACTAGGAAGCCTAGGTTGAAGGTTCAATCCCCTTTCCAGCAGTGGGGGCTTGACTTTATCGGTAAATTCAAAGACAACTCTAGCAATGGTTATTGTTGGATTTTAACAGCGACCGATTATTTCACTAAGTGGGTGGAGGCTATCCCCACTAAAAAGGCTACTGATAAAGTTGTTATGGATTTCCTAGAAAATAACATCATTACTAGATTTGGTGCTCCAGCCAAAATAACCAATGTTGAAAAAGTAGGCCTTGGCAAAAAGTCGATGAGGGTCCTAAATACAACTTCTCGGCAACATCGGCAAAAAAATCGGGAAAATCGGCAAAAGTCGGCAAACATTAAAAAATAGAAAATACATGCATTTTTTTTAGAATTTTAAACATATAAAGCAACAATAACATTAGAAAAACATATTGGAACATAAATATGAAGAAAGCACTGATATATATCATCATCATGTAGTCATGCCAAATATAAAACGATACATCAAAGTTGATACTGAAAGTCTGAAACATTATAGTTGTCCAATCAAGGACTCAAAAGTGTATAAAGTTTAAACAATAAAAAATGACATCACATATATAAATGTATCTGAGGAAAACTAGCATCTAGCTATCTAATATCAATGCCCTCTTCCCCTTTTACGGGGATATATCATGGGTCTTTTGTCAGGCCTGCCCCTAGCACTAGAAGTAGCAGTAGAAGGCCCTGAGCCTGCATCTAATACTGGACAGTGAGTGATGGATGGAGGACTAGATGTATCAAGCGGTGCAGAAGGTGGTGGCGATGCTAACACATCACCCTCCACGGTGCCTCCAACCAGCT
>LPNX011209275.1:138556-155921 GCA_001517045.1 Pseudotsuga menziesii | reverse complement strand
AGCCCCTATTACAAAATACCATGCTTGAACAATTACATTATTACATCGCAAACTGAGTTAATTAATCACCAAGGGGTGAAATTAATTAACTAGGAAAAATTTAGTAAAAATACAACAACATTACGAAACTCCGCAAGACTCTAGACAAACGCCTAGCATGGTCATGAATCACTTTGAAGCCTTAGCCACCTCATGGAATTGACTGGTAGAACGCCCGTCACCACTTTGGAGGATTTTGAGTGAAAACCAAACCGATTAAACTCGTTTGTTCAACAAGGTCAATTGGAAAGGGAAAAACACTCGATGAGGGGACTTCCCTAACAACCCATTCCATGGTCTGGCATCCATATCATATGACCCACACTAGCACATAAAATTACATTAATTTTCCCACGCAGGGGAGCGGACATTTCGTTTTACAAAGGGGCAATAGCCCCGCAGAAGTGAAAAATCCTCGGATTTTTCGAAGGTACAAGTATGTACATCCTCATGTACATGGAGTTGCCACCTAGTCGAAATAGGTGGGCAACAAAGTCATTTATGTTATGATTGCCATATCTATTTTCATGATGTTGTTATATTAATTTTACTTGCAAGTAGCTTTTTTCAGTAGTGATTTATCAAAAATCCTAACAAAACAATTCATCCATAACTAATAAAAGTAAGAGCCTTAGCAACTCTTTCATAGGGACTACCCCCCTTGGCTCCGTTAGGAGTGGCCTAAACAGGGGAGTCAAGATCAGGTGATAGAACCTAACTCGAGACTTGCCCCCAAGGACGCACTTAGTAGCTTGAAGATTTCTGTTGCGCTAACCCCCCCAGGTGCGTGAAAGGTAGCAACACTTTTTGGCGTCGTTGCCGGGGATAAATATTTTTCTTCCCGGGTTACGACTTTTTCTTTCTTTAATATTTTTGCTTTGTTTGATGAAAGTTTAGATTAGTTCTTTATTTTTCATCTGGTGACTCCACTAACCCTTTTTCCTTTTTGTTTACAAAGAAAAGCAAAAAATATAAATTTTTGTGAAAGACTTATGATGCATATTTTTCTTTTCACATGGCAACTCCACCGAAGAGATAAAAACCCTTGTTTCTCATATAAATTGCTGAGATTGATTGTGTGTAGATGAGCCTATCCAACACAGCAAAATATTCAAAGCTCATTATTTTGACAAGTCCATGGTTATATCAAATGCTTGCTATTGAGTAAACAATATGGATGAGGAAAGAGCTCGGATTTCCAGTGAATATCCTTCCATCAACTTCTCAAACATCCCAAGATTTTTTAATCATCATAATGGTGAAGATATATTTGATCATCTAACTATCTTTTGGGGAAATAAGCATGCAGAGGTCTGACATGTCATATCTTTTCTTAAAATTCCGGTTGACTTCAATGTTTTGTATGAAGATAATATGATGGAGATGTTTGTTAGTACTCTACAAGGAAATTCTTGTGAATGGTATCTCAATGGTCTTCCAAATAAAGGTATTACTTCCCTTTCAAGCTTCCTCAGAATATTCTTGAGGCAGTAGCATACAAGAGAGACTGACATGGAAGATTCAGACAAGTTCCTGGAAAGGTTCCTTTCCGCTTCTTTGCCCTGGATAGAGTATCATGAGGAAGACCTTAAATTACCTCGTTTCATCAGGATAGGAAATTATAGGTATTGGGTGCTACCTCCAAGAGATCACAATGAAGAAGAAATCCATGATAATCCCATTGAGTTTGTACATGAAGAGCCATTAATTGAAAATATTGTTGAAGACACTCCTCATGTCACATCAACAGAGAATATTGAAGATTGGGGACCCTCCCATGATTATTTTAGTAATGAGGATCACATTTGTACTCCAAATCGATCTTAAGATGCAACCATTACAGAAGCTTATGAAACTTATGATGAAATCTGTGATGAGCATAATGATAATAGTTTGCGAGGTTTAAACCTTGTGACCTTTTCCTTTTTAAGAATATGATTATGATCTAGAGGAGGACAAGTACAGTCAAGAGCATGATACAAGTGATGAAGAGTCCCTTATATCCAACATGGATGATGACTATGAGACTTTATTTGAAAATCCAATCTTTGAAGTTTTGTGTGATGACAATCCTCCGTGCTCTCCACCTGATGACGAATATTTGGAAAATTGGGTACCTTGTGATATCTTTGAAACCCATCTTTTTGAAGAGGATTGTTATGATCATAAGGAGGATGGAGATAGCCAAGGACTTGGTACCAATGATGAACACTATTTCATATCTGACATAGATGGGGATGATGACTATTGGACTTTTATTGAAAATCCAACCTATGATATTCTTGAAAATCTTTTTGAGAACCCCATCTATGATATGTCCAGCAAAGGGAGTGTTTATTCTGAGACTTATGAAAGTTGTAAAGAAGAACAACCAGATTTTTCATATGATCAGTCTAAGCTATATTTGAGTATCTGTAATGAGGACTTGGAGAAGCAGTGCAGTGAAGAATTGGATTGGGTGTAACTTGTTGAAGATTTTTCTCAACTGCCATCTTTGCATGCAGAGGTTCCTTATGATTTGGATCAATTTGGGGCTTACACACGGAGTTATCAGAAGATAAGCCCTTTCGATGAGTATGATGATCTTCATCATCATGCAAATTTGTACATTAGTCCTATCCAATCTTGGATAGAAGAAGCCTGCAAGAGGACTTGCCAGTTGTGGAAGCAGTTCAGTGAGGTTTTACATACCTGTGATTTCCCATACAGCCCTCCCATCTTGAATATCCACGTAGGTTTGCATTTTCTGAAAAATGTGTCCTTACTTTGGCTGGCAACCAAAGACAAGGCAAAACTTTTTTATATTAATGAAATGCTTAGGTGGCTACATTGGATTTTCGATTACACCTAACATTTTATGTTATGTTTAGAGTAGGAAAATAAGCTTCTTAAAGTGGGCATTATCTTTTCGCATTTTCCTTCTGT
Source organism: Pseudotsuga menziesii (assembly GCA_001517045.1). NCBI lineage: Eukaryota > Viridiplantae > Streptophyta > Pinopsida > Pinales > Pinaceae > Pseudotsuga > Pseudotsuga menziesii. The sequence goes on along the minus strand of LPNX011209275.1, from coordinate 152,957 downwards.
ACTTAGGAATAAATAAATAAATTCATTCCTTTGAATAAAGCAACTTATGGTTCATTTGATTATTTATAAAACTTGTGCTACTACAGGTTTCTTTTGTCAAGTTGAGATGTTTTTACAGGTTATAGAAACCAAAGATTCTGGGGTTACCGTATGCTCTCCTTGCCTAAGAGACTAGACCAAGCACACATCCCACAGTTGGAGCTAGATGTTATCAATGATCACCTAAGTTGTACTTAGGGTATTTCCAGTGAGCCACCAAGGCTTAGAACAAATCAATAGTTCTTACTCATGCTCAGAAGTCCGTGGTTACATCAGGATCAAGTGTGGTCTAATCTTTTTTAATAAATGCATGTTCATACCCCTTAGGGACGTTGTAATAAATGTTCTAACACGGCAAACTTTTTCGTAAACGACTTGGCTTCCTAGGACTTGGCCATCAATTCGATCATTCCAAGGTGTTTTTTCCCTTGTCAATGATGCAATGTTGAATAAGCAATGTATAGTTTTCGAGTTTTTCACCCCTCCTCCAAAGCTGGAATTTTCGTCTTGGTGGTTAATCCCCAGGAGGCTATTAAAGTTCATGTGTTGATGTATATAAGCGTGTTAGACATGGTTTTGAGTCATTATGAACATGTACTAAGTCCCCCTTAGGTTTTTTTTTAATTACAAGAAAATAATTTTTTCCACGTTTTTAGGCCATTTTTAATGGTTTAAATGGGAAAATTCAAAATGTAATAAAAGTGTGACCTGGGGTCCTTTTTTGGCGTGGATGGGCCCGTTTTCAAGCTCATAGCACCTCCTTTACCCCGGGACCCACTTTCCCCATGCTCCAGGTGACTATTTTGTTTGGTATGGCATTATTTCTCTATCAGTGCGACGAAGTGGCAAATAAATGCTAAATTTCGACAAATTTGTCATGTCCCCATCCCAATGAGACTACTGGTTAACAATGTTTCACCAACCTACTGGTTCCCTAGGTTGGGGTGGAGGCATTAAATTTTGCAATAAGGAAGCTATGAGACCCAAAAGAACCTTATTTTACCATCTACACATTAAATTGGGTCATATAAATAATAAATATGGAGAAAATAAAGTGGCATTGCTTCATGGAGACACTTGGAGGTTCATGGAGACCTTGGGTGGCTAGATTCCTCCTTACACTTGTCATGACCTACTCCCAAATTCGAAATTATGAGGAATGGAACGTTCTTAGAAGATGAAGAGGTGTCAAGTAACATGTCATGAGCCAAAGGATTCGAATGGGTGAAGAAGAATAACTCCCCATGGAAGAGGAAGACACTAGGAAGAAAATATGTGCCACTTGGAGAGAGATTCCCTACACTTTATGACAACAATGATGGAAGATTCTATGACAAAATCAGACCTGATAGCAGACCTATGACAATATGACATGTCAGAGCTAGAAATAGCCACCAAGAGGGCACATTTGGAGGTGGTGGAAGCCATTCGAATTTGGAAGAAGATTGAGGGATGAGGAAGAGGGCAAGTGTCATAGGGGTTACTAAACATCAAGGATGAGTTGGAGGAAGCCTATGGGAGGGAATTCGACCTTAGAGGACCTTATGAGGATTATAAAAAGATGTCATGAGGAAGGAGAATGGCTTTTGATCATTTGGGAATTTGCCTTTGGCATTTTGGAAAGAACTAGCTTGTCCATTGCACAGTGAGTGCTCACTCTCCCTGCCAGTGAGCCAATTTCGAGGGAGTTGGATTCTCATCCAATTAGTTGCTGGAGAGGCCACCCTAACCTCTCAATTGGAGTTGAATGAAGTGTTGTTACTGCAAATAGGAGGTTGATACAATGCATGATCCATCTCTTTCCCCATTCTTTCATTCCCCATCTCATTATTCCCATCTTTCCATATGATGGTGCACTAGTGTGAATGATGCTTGCACTTTGTTGAATTCAATTGATGCCCAAGCATGGATGAATGATGTTTGGCTCTGTAATATGTTCCCCATACTCTATGTAAGTCAAAATCACATAATTACATATGCAAAAATGTCCACATTTCCAAGCTATGGTTTGACCAGTTTCCATGTATTGGTTTCCATTTCAAAGGAGTTGTGTATCTGATTTGTGTTGAGGAGTTGCTCTGATGTTAAATGTTGTTGAGTAGGATATTTATATGTTGTTGATGGTCTACATTCCTCATGCTCTGTTCTGAACCATTTCATGTACATTTTTCGAGATGAAGTTAAGCTATCACTGTCATTTCCCTTATGCCATAGCACTAAAAATATGCATTCGAATGAAAGGCTTTATAACTCTATTTGCAGAACTTATAACCACATATAATGACAGTCAATGAAGTCTAATATCAGTCCCCATACTCTATTTGTCAATTTGGGAGGGTCGCATATGAGTTGGAGAGCCAAATTTGTTCACACCCTAGGGGGAATTTCACCACAATTTACTAGTAAATTTGCCCTTTTTGCCAATGACCCCAAATCAAGTTGCAGAGATCCAAAACCAGTTCTAAAGTGACTAGAGAGTCTGTTAAGTGGTCGTAAGACTCACCATATCAGTCCCTACCAAATTCGAGACCCTTTTGTGCCATTCGAAACCCCTAGAGTCAAGACTAGTCAATCCAACTTTGCCCCAAATTGTGCCTTTGTTTGGAGATTTTATCTTGGGTCATTACAAAATTGCACTAAAATCAAAAATCAAAATTCAAGTCAAAAGTCAAATTTATGACTTGGAAAGGGTGGCGATTGTTTCATAAGGTAGATGACATCATACTTTGGATAAAGAATTATTGTTTATTTATATTTAATGAGCTAGAGAATACACCAAACTTAGGATGTGCGGCCCCTCTTCAAACTCGCGCCTGGTCAAATGTGGTCCCTCACGTGGGATGATGTGGCCTTATTATTTTGGTGTGGAGTCAGTTGGAGAATCAATCAATCTCCTCCATAAATCAAGGCGCGAATAGTTGCTTTGACTTGGAGTGTAGTACGAGTGTCTCACGATTGGAGACTGCACCATTCTTCGTGGGAGGATCATGTTTGATGATATGGCGAATGTGGAATGGATTGGTGGGGGATATGTTGAGAGGTGGCGTTCATCTCTTAAGTTCCACTACACTTCAACACCAACGAACTTCACTCTTCCCATGTTCTTCTCTTAGTTAAAACCTCTCATCTTCAATTGATCGGTGCACCCCCCTTGGGCTTGATTTTTCTATAAAAGCAAGATCGATCTGGCTTAGAAGGTTATCTTAAAGCACATAGAGTAAATATTTGCAGTTGTCAATTTATTTACTTACTCTTTTACTCTTAGAGATTTAAAAAGGCATGTTTTATTAAGTTGTAGCTCATGCCTTTTCGATTTCTAACCATGAAAAGTACCAGATCTAATATTTTTGTTGCAAGTGTGATAGCATTTGTTTGCAGATCATTATCCCAAGTGAAAGGTTGAGCTAAGATGCATCTCCTTCTCTTGGATTCAGTTTAAAACACTCTCTGGCTCACCTTCAAACTCCAAGCATTCCAAAAGTTTTGAACTTGAGCAGCTGCTTTCTCTTCTCTCTTCAAAACTACAACTTCCTTTTTCTGGTTACTTTTCCTCACAAGTAAAATCAAATTAAAGGCATATCATAATTATTTATTTGTTTATTGTAGATCTAAGAAAGAGCTTCAATTTTTGCATTGTAAAGCTTAGATCTAAGAGCTAGATCCTTGAGTACTAAAAAGTTGAAATTCATCCAAGTTTTTTTTAAAGTACTAAAGTTGTAACTTTTATTGTATTTTATTGATTAACCCACTAATCTACAAACATATAGCTTGCTGGTTTTTTCCTTTTCGTGACAGGTTAAGCAGAAATGCTGGCGAAATTTTGAGGTTTGAGGCTTCTCAAATCATCTCTCATTCCCCCTTCTTCATTCCCCTTTTACAGGTGAGCTTTGTAAGCCTTTTTTTATCACTTTCCAAGATCAAAAGGCAACCTCATTCACAAAAATCATATTGTAACAAAGTTAATAAAAAGCAGGTGGGATTACGGCTCCCACAACCCCCTTCCCCCATTTGGGGGAAGCCTATATCATCCCTTGTGTGATTGTTTACTTTTGCAAGCTATTAGATTAATTTTAGTTTTTGTCTGATTTACTGCGCAATAACGCAATCAATCTTTATTTGCTTTCTTCATTTAGAACTAATCCGACATTGCTTTACCGAATTACCCAAGAGATTCCTCTCGATTGGGGAAAAGATACTCTTTGTCGTAGGGGTAGTATAATCTTTTTGTTCTAATTCTTTGAGGCATCATTATTCTATTTTGGTTTTGGAAAGTAATAATTACCCGGCATTGATCTACCGAATTACCCAAAAGAGCTTGCTCGTTTGGTGAAAAGATATTCCTTGTCGTAGTAATTAGTCTCACCAATTTTACCTTTTTTCATTTTACAATATCAATTTGGAATAAACAATTGCCATTCCGATGTATGCTCTTTCCCATCGCAGGTTCGCCCTGAGCTTTGGGATAATCAAAAGCAAGAATGCACACTAATTAATTCCTCACATCTAATTTATCAACTCACATTAATAAAAGTTACAACCCTTAAAACATGACGAAAATCCGACGTAACGAACCTGAGGAACAGTGGGCAAATTCTTCAGGGAAAGCGGGAACAACTAGAAAGTGACTGTGGGGTCCTGTCAGGCTACATCCTTGTTGGTGTAGTGTTGAACACCGCCCCACTACTCCATCTAGCCCACATTTTCCTGTGCGGAGCCGCTCTTCTCAGAATCCGGACATATTCTCAGTACTTCACAGTATATCAAGAATCCCCTTTCCCATAACTTAATTCATCCTTAATAACTAAAACTGACCAAGAACAAATTGCAAAACATTTTCCATTTCTTCAGCAGCAACTATTCGACTCCATTTGGCACTGGCACTATCTTCAATTTCATATTTTGCTTTCAAGTCATTTATGTTATAATTGCCATATCTATTTTCATGCTTTTGTTATATTAATTTTACTTGCAAGTAGCTTGTTTCAATAGTGATTTATCAAAACTCCTAACAAAACAATTCATCCATAACTAATAAAAGTAAGAGCCTTAGCAACTCTTTCATAGTGACTACCCCCCTTGGCTCTGTTAGGAGTGGCCTAAATAGAGGAGTCAAGATCAAGTGACAGCACCTGACTCAAGACTTGCCCCCAAGAATGCACTTAGCAGCTTGAATATTTCTGCTGTGTCAACTCCCCCAGGTGCATGAAAGGCGACAACAGAGACAAACCATAGTACCACTCCCACATGCATGTTGTACACCTGCTCAATCATCTGCATCCATCTCTGATATAACAAGTGAAGCACACTCTAACAGCATAATGGCAAAAGAAATAGAGGCATCAACTGTTGCTACTAATTGAACCGTGACCCATCCAATAGATCTCAATGGGGTCATAAAGGGCTAAGTCATGACAAGGGGAACCGAGAACATGCTTTGCATCGTCTGGATAGCTCTGAAAATATATCTCCACCATTGATCGTCATAACTCAGCTCATGTAAAGGACTAAGTTGCTCTGCATCATAGTAACCATGTTGCTCTAAATGTGACAATAGGAAGGATCAGGCCGTCCAACAGTCTACATGGCTTCCACATCGTTCACTAATGCCTGCGTCCTTCAAGGGCCCATGATCTCACAAGATGACAAATTAATTCCTGAGAAGTGAACAAAAATGGCTTTTCCAACTAATATCCATGATTTGCCAATTAAAACGCAAGCCTCCAATTATCCTATCAACCTTCCTCAAATGATTCGCGATCATCCTCAGGTTTTGGCAGCTCCTCCTGTGATTCACGGTTTCACCCACTGCCCCAAATCTCCTCTAAATTCTCAGCTTCAACTAAGAGGGATCGACTTTTGGATCATACACAGGTTCCTTTCCTCAACGCCACGATCTAAAAGAAAATCGCATGTCTGTTAATGATGCTCAACCTAACCTGGATGTGGGTGCTCACACGCCACATCGACAGCGCAAAGCGCCTCGATCCGAGAGCTGACAGCGTGGCACCTCGCATGTCGCGATCTTAAACCACCCTCCCCAGCAGTTACTGGCTTCTATGAACGAGGAGGAAGGCGTCCCTTCCGGCAATGGAGAATTGTCTCTACAATACCACCTGCATTAACTCTTACCTCATGGATTTAGATTTGAAGTGTGCGGCCATCGAGATTTTGCACCAGGTCTTGTTAAGGAAGCGGGATATGGATACAGGTTGGCTCATTCTTTGGTTCTTTGTTTTGGTTTGCAGTGTCAATCATAAGCTCCCCTCCTCTGCTACGTCCATCTAGGACTCTTCGTGGTCGAGCATCTTTGTTCTACGCTCCCCCTTGCAGCAGCATCACCCCTCGCATCGGCTACAAACTTCTCTGATCACAGCAATGTCCCGACAGCGAGGCACCCCTCGCAAAGGCAGCAGCGATCGCAGCAAGTCCCAACGTGGTATGGGTCTAATGATGGAGGAGGGTTATGAGTCTAGTGCGTCCATGTCGGTTTGTATTTTGATTGATGAATGGAAGTCCCTTCTTGTCACAGAGTATTTGGCCATGGGTAGAGGTGGCGAAAAAGTTAACCATTATTGGCTAATTAAAAGTATGATGGGCACTCTCATGGAAGATATGCTGAGCAATTGGAGCTCTGCCCGTAGTATTGTGCTCTCGGCCAAGGCCAAATTGACGAAGTTGGACAACCAACTCAATGGGTTAGACGCCACCTTTGCCTCGAAGCGCCTTACTAGTAGGCAGTGCAAAGTTAGCAATACGGAGTTCGAGAGTGGCAGCCCCACAAGAGGACTGTCGAAGGAATTGAGCTCTACTCCAGCTCAGGCAGCATCGATGAGCATTCTGTTTCCAGGGCCTTCTACCATCGCGCCTCTACTCAACAAACGAGATCACGACAGTGAGGAGCTCTTCCGTAAGTCTTCTCCCCTACCGGTAAAATTGTCTGTTTCGACCTCTGACGACAACTTCCATAGTGGTTGTCCCATCCTGGAGGAGGTACCCCCTCAGTAAGATGCAGACGAGGGCCCTGAAGATGGCTCTGCCACCTACTGGTTCTGCTTGTTATTTCCAACTTTTTTGTCTTAGTTTGTTAACTAGTCTTTTGTTTAAAGTCTCCATGAACAGTAGAATTGTCGACTATATGGCTACGGCATGGTTTGCATCCGTAGATGGATTTTTTGTGATGTAAATCTCAGACTAGTGTCCAGTCTTGACTATTTGGGATGGTGGTTCCATTGTCTCAGACCACCCCAGATGCCTCTCTATGATGTAATTTTTGATTCCTCAGTTTAATAGAATTTGCAAACTTACAAAAAAAAATGATGCTCGGCCTAGCATGAAAATATGGCCACCACACTAACTCAGCTTCTCCACATGATGAAGCTCTTGACTACCATGTGCTTGGACGTGTCTCCTAGAGGTCTCATGGCCTGCTTCTAACTTACGACCCTGCCCATAGCTTAATCGACCATCTTCAATACTCTGCTCAAAGTTTATGCCAAGAGGGATTCTCTCTCTGAATCTTTGGTCCTCCAATAGCCACAAATACAAAAGAGCTCATTTTTTTGTACTAAGGGAGATCGGGTTTACATATGCCCTCACAACCCCCCCCCTCACAATGGGCTTCTCCCCACTGATTTTCCCCTCAAGATGGTAGGAAAACTAGCTCTGATACCACTGTAATATCCCCAATTTGGATGGCCACGGATTTTAGTTGTGTAAATTTTACAAACACTTTGAAGTACATTGGGTATCTATCCTTGATCTGGATGGCCACAGATTTTTAGTTGTGTATTTTTTACAAACACTTTGAATTACAATGATTTACAACTTGCATCAACATTTGCGTTCCCATAAAAATAATATGCAATCACACACAAAATGATATAGATATAGATAATAGTGGCATTTTATTATGGAATGGATGGCAATAACAATAGAATCTATCGGATACTATAGCAACTACAAAACACTGATAACACTCAACAACAAATAAACATGGAATTGATGACACAGCCACCTCCAAACTACAAAAGGATTAACGCCTGACCTCCAACCCTCTCCAAGATGGTGCCAAACCAAACGATGAATCTCCAATGAAAACCCTAAATAGTTCCTCCCCCTTATTTAGCTAGGGTGGATATGTCGCACCACCGAAACTAGACCAACAGTGGAAGCGTTTTGCCAAACCCTAACAAAAACTTTAGGATAACTCCCAGACGATCACAAGAAATCAATGTCAAATCCAGATATCCCCCAATGAGGCTCTGCCCCTCTTTTAACTTTCTGTGGACTCCAATACCATGGAACACTCAATATCGTCCACCATCCTATTAGTTACTTTTCTAGAGATAAACAATACCATGGAACACCCAATACCATTCATCATGTTATTAGTCACTTTTCTAAGCTAAGTGACATCAATAGTGACTCCCTTTCTTCACTGACTATAGCCTCGGAAGCTATCCCCACTATAAAATAGGTAACTGTAAAATTGGGGACATTACAGTCCACCCTTCCCAAAGATTACTTGTCCTCAAGCAATGCCACCATAACTTGACAATCCATCGAATGAAATGGACTGAAACTGGAAACGATACCAGGGTCCCAAACCAATCAAGAAGGAGTGAAGCTCGTTGCGTGGTCTGGCAAAGTACTATCATAAGAATCCTCCTAGACACTGTCGATACATAGGGCATCCTGATGCTGCAACAACTCAATCCACCCCTCAAGGAACTGCTCGACTACCGAATCCATCTCAAGAAAGCAGAAACTGGCTCTCACCTCTGTACCAATCGTAAAACTGTCTAATATGGAAATCCCAGGTTCCCAAGAAAATCTCAAAAAGGGACCGCCATGTTTTCGTTGCACCACTTTGATCATAACCATCCAACTTTCATGCCGCATTTGCATCCTCAATAAGCCTGTGATGTAATATAACCACATGCTCTCCCACTCCTGCCCAGAAATGGCAAAGTCACCAGGGTCCCACACTATCCTGTAAGGTGTGAAACACTCTCTACTCGTCGCACCAGTCTGCCAAGTGCTAACACAAGACTCCCTTTGTCTACCCCTGAAGATCCAAGCAATCATGAGTTGCACAAACACCTCAAGGGACGAATCCTCTACGCACCCAAGCCTAAGCATCTCAAGAGTTAACTTCAGAAAATAAAGTTTGCCCTGTCATAAAGAAGTCTGAACTTCTCCACTTTCATCCCAAAAATATAGCGAATCGATCAACCTCACAACTCTATCGATCATCTCTGTTATCAGAAGCAATCCATCGCGCAGATGAAAGCCCGAATCCCACCACCAAATAGGGGGGCCAACTCCTACAAACTGTTGTCATACCATGTTGATAATCATCAGATTCTCAATGCAATCCTTTAGTAGAAACCAAATACTAAGAACTCACTCCAATCCTGCTAATTTGATCAGCTCCCGCCACACTACATGTAGACATCTGCTAACCCAATTACTATCAATGTGCTCAAGTAAGTCATGGGGTCTAAGCACCTCACTAGGGTATAGCTCCATCACCTGCAGTGTCTCATACTCATGCAAGTACTAAGAATGCCCTGTCAAATGGGAATCATGCATATCCCTCATGAACCTCTACCTTAGTGAGGATTCAGGGTCTACACATGCGCAATCTCTATGGGAGATGATGTCACCTCCTATCCGGTCGGCCATACTCTCTGCGAAGCGATGTAACCCCTCTTGTGCACTTTGTGCACTAATCCCATGATCCAACTGAAAAACCTCTATTGTGGCCAAGATGCCACCCACCTCAACCAACTGTCTCAGATGAACCTTCCAAGCTACTACTCTCTAAAGCTCACCCATCCATGCATCGATCCTGGCATTGAACAAGAAGACCATTAAGAATAGGTATCCCATTCCTCAGATTGAAGAGATATTAGATGAGTTACAGAGAGCAATATACTTTTCGAAGATTAACCTCAGGTCAGGCTACAATCAGATCAGGGTCCGTGAGCAAGACGTACATAAAGCAGCTTTCAGGTGCCATTATGGGCATTATGAGTTCTTGGTCATGTCATTTGGATTGACAATGCACCAACCACTTCTCAGTCCTGTATGAACCATATTTTTTGGAAGCAGTCGAGGAAGTTTTTGTTGATGTTCTTTGATGATCTCCTCATATACAGCCAAACATGGGAGGAGCACATGAAACATCTGGATGAGATTCTGAGGATCATGGAGAAGCAGTCCTTGTATGCCAAGGCCTCCAAATGCGAGTTTGGCCTTACAGAGATTTTACACTTGGGCCATGTGATCAATGCATAGGGTTTGCAGGTGCATCAGGAGAAGATTCAAGCCATTTTGGATTGGACCACACCAAGGTCCCTCACAGAGTTACGAGGATTCTGTGTTGTGCACATATTATAGACGATTTGTAAATGGGTTTTCACAGTTGGGCGCACCCCTCACCAATTTGACAAAGAAGGAAGCTTTCAGATGGAAAAAAGACTCACAGCAAGCATTTGACATGCTCAAGGAGGTGATGAGCACTTGCTCGGTATTGGCTCTACCAGACTTTAGCCAGCCTTTCATGTTGGAATGTGATACTTCGAGCATTGGCATTGGGGCAGTTTTGATGCAGAATAGACAACCAATAGCCTTCGAGAGTAGGAAGCTCAAGGAACTAGAAAGGCTTTACTCTATTTATGACAAAGAGATGCTCACCATCATGCATGCACTAGCAAAGTTCAGACAGTACTTGGCGGGCAGCAGGTTCATGGTGAGGAAAGACCACAACAGCTTGAGGTACTTTTTGGAGAAGGACTTGAACGAAAGACAGCAGAAGTGGGTCGGTAGGATACAGGCCTATGACTTTAATATAGAATATGTGAAGGGGAAGAAGAATGTTGTTGCTAACGCACTCTCAAGGAAACCCGTCACATGCTCCTTAATGGGGATTTCAGTTGATTGGAAATCCCACCTCCTGGTGGAATATTCCAAAAACATTTCCGCTTGTGAAGTAATGGATCAACTCATACAGGATGACAGGTACAGAGCAATGGATGATGTCATCTTCTATAAAGACAGGATTTACTTGGTGCCAAATTCCAAACTAAAGGAGAATATTTTAAAGGCTACACACGATGCACCTACAACAGGACACCAAGGGTACTTCAAAACCTACCGTCAGATCAAGGAGAGGTTCTATTGGAAGGGCCTCAAGAATGATGTGTTGTGGCACGTGAGAGAATGCATGGTCTGTCGGCAGAACAAACCCGAACAGACCCATCCGACAAGACTTCTGCAACCATTTCCTATCCCAGAGAAGAAGTGGGTGAGTGTCTCTATGGACTTCATTACCAGCTTGCCTTGAGTAGAGGGACGTGACTGCATCTATGTTGTGGTAGATCGACTGACTAAATTTGCACACTTTTTCGCGCTCTCTTCCGAATATTCAGCAGCTCAAGTGGCAGAGATGTTTTTCTAGGAAGTATTTCGTCTTCATGGGCTACCGAAGAACAATTTCAACAAGGATAACAAGTTCCTCGGGGCTTTTTGGCAGGAGCTTTTCAGATTGGTTGATACCAAGTAAACTCCCAACACTAGCTACCATACCTAGACCAATGGGCAGACCAATATTGTGAATAAATGGATCGAGGGGTACCTGCACAACTATGTTTCTGGCCAACAAAGGGCTTGGTTCAGGTGGTTACACTTAGGTGAGCTTTGTTACAATACCACGTACCATATGTCGATCGGTATGTCTATTTAGACTCTAGAGCTTTATATGGTTATGATGTCACATCATTTGTGGACATGACATTCGGGGATAGCAAGGCGTCAAAAATCCTTCGTATTCTCAAGGAAAATCTACAGGTGACCCAGAATCAACAAAAGGTGTACGCAGACAGACACAGGATAGAGCGCAGTTTTGAGGTGGGGGACTTAGTATTCCTAAGACTAAATCCTTATTGTCAATCCTCACTCAAGAAAAGCGATGTAGAAAAATTGAAGCCTCATTTCTATGGCCCTTATAGAGTTGTTCGGAGGGTTGGAGAGGTGGCTTATCAGTTGGAGCTTCCGGAGGGAAGCAAAACTCACAACGTGTTCCATGTGTCTTGCCTCAAGAAGGTATTGGGACAACAGGTCACAACTACTACAAAACTGCCTCCATTGGATGAGGAGAGGGAGTTGATACTAGACCCAGAGGAGATCTTAGATGTTCGTGAGAGGAGGTTGAGGAACAAGATGATTCGGGAATACTTTGTCAGATGGAGGCACATGCCAGTGGAGATGCCACCTAGGAGAGTGAGCAAATTATGTTGTACCCCAACTTGCAATTGCTTGAGGACAAGCAATCTCAGGAAGGGAAGACTGCCATGTCCCTTTCTGAATGACCACCATCTCAGGTTGGGAAGACTTATTAGCCTATCCATCCTCGTAGGCTTTAGTCGATGGAATAGGAGATTAATTAATTATTTAATGTCACCTAGGCTCAAAAAAACTTTATAAAGTAGAATTTAATAATCATTTCCTAAAGTGACTTTATAAAGGTCAATTAAGTTAAAAGTGGCGCAAAAGGATAGAATGGAGCCAAAAAGTGTCAACATAAAAATAGAAGCTACTTTCTCGCTAAAAAGTCATTTTTAAATAAAAAAGTGAGAAAAAGAGGAAAAAAGGAAGTTGAAGAGTCACAAGAGAGAAAAAGAGTTATAAAAGTGAAAGAGAGCCCACTGTCTCATTCATTCTTGTCATTTTGCATTTTCGAAACTTGAGGGCTTTTGAACTTTAGCTTCGCTTGAATGAAACCCTAGGAGGAGGAGAATAGTTTCCGTGGTGAGACAAACCCATCCTAGCTATTGAAAGAGAGATCAGCCAGATTTCTCATTGTTCTTCAACACCATGGATTGCTATTGTCATTTCATCTTCAGATCTGAGTTTGTGGAGATCAAGAATCAGTGCCGTAGCGAAATATCAAGATTTCTTGCAGATCTGTGGAGTTAGTGTTAGCTTCATTTGTCTCTTGGCAAGAGAGGGCACACCCGTTGTGTATTGGGCAGCCACAAAGAAGGCCGCACTGGTACCTTTCCTTTCTGCTGCATATAAGGAGGGCACACTATTTAGTGGGGGTACTCTCTGAAGAGAGGAGGTACACTTTGCATCCTTGGTATTCACTGTATAGCAGGGCGCATCATTGGAGGAAGATCCACACTCATACTTCATCAAATCTGGGCCAGACTTTCTCTGTGTATTTCTTGGAGAGCGAATCAACCAGTTGAGAGGATACTCTACCATATCAAGAGTCTGTGCCTTCTTGTCTGTTGGTGAGATTGTCTACAGTTTGGTTAATGTCCAACAGTGTATGCTACAGTCATCTACGGGAGGGTCAAACTCATTGAGCAAGTAAAACGCTGTTGTATTACTGTGGGTGGAATCCTGAGAAGTTTGCAAGGAAGTTTGATAAGTATTCTTACAAAGCCATCATTTCCAGACCTTCTACAATCTCTATAGTGAAGTTGGCGGTCTCCTGGGTGTATATCTCAGTCATTTATAACAGCTGAAAGTATTCATTGATTTAATAGAGCTGTTGGACAGTCATCTACAGCAATAGTTCTCCCATATGGTAGCTGCAAATATCCTCCCTTGACCGGAACTAGAGGAGTCAAACCTATATATCATCTACAGGAGTTTGCAAATATCCTACATTGTCATCTACAGCATTCAAGTGGTCTTCACATTGTGACAAGGGGCTGTCATTCGAGGCATGTAGTTGTGTTTCTTTAAAATAAATATCAGTCCTATATATTTCTGCTGATGAGTCACTTCAATGTAGCATTGTGCTTGTTATATGTATGTATTTTTCTTGTTGAAGAAATGGCATATGAGTAATATGAATGAAGACCATCATTAAAGTTCTCAAGGGGACCAAATATGCAGTACAAAGTTACAAACCAGTGTTACAAAAATCGCCAATTTATTGGCCACATCGCGAGATATCGCAATGTTTACTCCACGCCGATAATATCGGCAAACATCGCGGCGCTATATTGAAGAGAAATCGGCGGTATTTTGGAGAGAAATCGGCGATATTTTCGCGAGAAATCGGCAATATTTTCGCGATAAAATCGCGAGTCGATAGATGACATCGCCGTTTTTGATATAAAAGCCCGAAAGTGGAAAAGAATTCCGGTTTTGACTCATCTGCACGCCGCGAAGGAGAGACAGGGGTTTACAAACAGGAGAGACAGTTTAGAGTCCGAAGCTGTGGTAAGGAAAGCTCGGGGACAAAACTTGAAGCACGTGGACAGAAGCACGCGCCGCGCGGAGTGGTGGACAGACTCGACAGAGGAAGAACGCACCAGGTAAGTCATAAATTTTTTTAAAA
>LPNX011209275.1:111723-136373 GCA_001517045.1 Pseudotsuga menziesii | reverse complement strand
TTCTACGCTTGGTTGATGGAGACAAGCCCGTAATGGGCTACTTGTATGAGGCCATGGATAGGGCCAAAGAGGCCATTAATGCCTACTATGAGGACAAGGGGGAAGAGGGGCAAGCGAAACAACAATTTATATGGGGGGTGATTGATCAGCGATGGAACAAAACACTTCATCGCCCCATTCATGCTGCAGGCCTATTTCTCAACCCCGCATTCTCTTACTCATGTGGCTTCAACTTTGATGCAGAGGTAATGGATGGGTTCTTGGAGTGTGTCCAGAGGATGGTGCCAAGTGCAGCTGACCATTCAGAGATTTCCAAAGAGTTGGAAGTCTATAGGAGGGCCATGGGAACATTTGGCTTTGATATGGCTATTAATGACAGGATGAACATAATGCCAAGTAAGTTTCACCTTGTTTCAAAATTTAATTTCATTACTTTCTTTGTTTTATATTTCAAATTTTCAATGTCTTCTCTTATGTTTCTCCAATTCATTGTAGATATTTGGTGGAAAACCTATGGCAGACGAGTACCCCATCTCCAAAAGCTTGCTGTTCGGATCCTAAGCCAAACATGCAGTTCTTCTGGTTGTGAGCGCAACTGGAGTGTATTTGAAAAGATACACACCAAGAAGCGCAACAGGTTTGAGAATTTGAAATTAAATTCTAAATTCATTATAACTTGTAATTTATGTCATATGGGTAATTTTAATTTATGTATTATAAATTGTAATTGGATAAATTTATGGTGATCATACAGGTTGGATACCCAACGCCTGAATGATCTAGTGTACGTCTCCTACAATCTCAGGTTATGGGTGAAGCAACTTGAGAAAAAACCTGAGGTGGAGGCTATTTCATTGGATCACATTGACACCACTGCTGCATGGAGAGCGGAGATTGAGGAACCTATTATGGAGGTAGCACCTGATTGATTAGAGGATGATACAGAGGACATGGAGACTGAGACATGGGACGATGAGTGGTTAGACGCATCTGAGATTGTGCCACCACCGGAGCCACCAGCCACACAGCCAGTGCCACCAATTGCAGAGCCACCACTTTCACAGCCACAGTCTCGGTCAGAGGGAGCCAGATATATGGGCAGTGGTAGCAGTAGCGGTGGTAGAGGACTTGATGAGGGTCCAGTACCTCATCATTCTTCTAGTTCTTCTAGAGCACATAAGTTTCGAGGCACTTCTAGAGGACGAGGAAGTCCACGACGACCCCCACGAGCACCTGGTTTTTGTTGCTTACCTGGAAGCAGAGCCATTACCAGAGCGATTACCTTTGCCTATAAAAGGGGTAGAAGGAATCCATAGTTTACTTTATTTGGTCGATTTCATTGCATATGAGATACATATTACATAAAACATTGACTGTATTTTTTTGGTGATTCATGAGTCGGGGACTCAAGATCCGAGACACGATTCATTTTTGATGTGTGATGTATCACTAGACCTCTTATACATCTTATATATCGGTTTTATTTCCATATTCATGTAGCAATGTGTTTATTTGATGTTCTTGTTGCTTTAGATGTTTAGAAAATTGAAAAAAAATGAATATTTTTGTATTTTTTTACATTGCCGATATATTGCCGATGTTTGCCGACATTTTCGCCGATAAATCCGATAATATCTTTTTGGACCCTCGGCGATATATTCGCCGACACGATATTTGTAACATTGGTACAAACAGAGGTCATCTAGTGGGTCTTTAGAAGTGTTGACAGGGTTTTGGGCACACATTGTAGCAGCAGCCATCATAGATTCAGTTATTGGGAAGATAACAGCCTACAGTCATTCATTTACACTGATAACCAAGTGTTGGATACACTCAAAGAACTCAGATTAACATCACAGTAAGCTACAGCAGTTGTCTGTGAAGTGTTTGGTGAAACTTCTAGGCTTAAAGGCCACTTTAAATTAAACCATAAACCACAGACCAGGGATAGGGACTTTACAACAAGCATGCCAATATCCAGTACGAGAACACAAAAGCATACAATCACCATGGACAAAGCTCAGGCCATGTCTATTAGCACTATATGATCCAACAAGCAAATCATCTAAGGCATCATCATCCATGAAGCAAATCTTCATAAACATGTCACCCCAAGTTGAAGATTGTGATAAAAATCACAAGTGGACACCTATGCAAAATGGGGGGTAGCAGGCCTTGGACTTCAACCCCCAGTAGGAATCTATGCAACAATTTTAAAAATCTACATCACAGGGTTATTATGTACGAAAGACCACATGACTTGACACCCAAGCAAATGCCCACATATTCTTAATATTTACAGATCCGATTATGTACAATACAATGGCCAAAATCAGGGTATTACAATTGTTGCAGCGAAAACACCCGATACATTAAATCCAACCAAATCCCCATACCATATGCAGCATTT
This sequence comes from Pseudotsuga menziesii, assembly GCA_001517045.1. NCBI lineage: Eukaryota > Viridiplantae > Streptophyta > Pinopsida > Pinales > Pinaceae > Pseudotsuga > Pseudotsuga menziesii. The sequence goes on along the minus strand of LPNX011209275.1, from coordinate 133,963 downwards.
CACTCTCTTGTTCATAGGGCAGTCTTCTCTCATAAATTCAATGACTTCATCCCTATATATGGCTAATGCTGATCTTATGACATTTTTCAGCTTTTTAATGTATTCGCATACTATTTCCTCTTCATCCTTATACCGCACTACATGATTACTGCCCTGACTTGCTATTTGAATTCGAATACTGCATCTACCTCATCTAAATGGGTACTGCCATCGTTATTGAGGGATATTACAATCATATCACATACAAGGAAGGAACCCATAAAAAAAAGGCAGCAAATTCTCAAGGTATGCATCTAGAAAACATCCTTGTAATCTATCTTGTACTTTCTTTGTTAAATGTAAATAATTATATCAAACTTGCATCATCGTGAACCTTAATTACATCATCATGAACCTTAATTCTGGCCTTAGAATTGATGATCACAAACTGACACTGCCTTTGACTCCCAAAATAAATGAAGGATTACAGAGAAGCAGTTCCCTCTGAGATTGATGCCTCAACTATATCTAATAAAAGCATCAATAGGGGGGGAATTCCCTATAGGATTGACACTTGGAATTTTCTATCGAAAGCATCGTCAGTAGAGAAATTCCCTATCGGGTCCATGCTCAAGTTAAACTTAATAAATGTGTTATCTGGCTTATGACAAATTATGATGGGATCAATGTTCAAGATATAATCCCCCCTTTACTTCTCACTTTTCACTCTTTGTAATAAAACAAGTGACCCCACAGTTCACCCATCAATCTACTACACCGTGCGCATAACCATTATTTTCTAAAGTTCCTTTCTCCATTATATTTTGCAAACACTTTTTAACTCATCAGATTAGTGATAGTCAGAGAAAGTCTGGCTTTAAACTAGCATATTCTCAGGCTTGAAATATTTTTAAAAAAAATATTCACAACTGCACTGTTATCAAGTTTAAATCAAGAAATCCATTGCGGACTGAAAGCATTCAATGTTGAATGGGTTGCCAGAATCTCCCAACTCTAACTCATCCCAAACTGCTGTTCTGCAATCTTCCAAAAAGCATTTACAGATGTATTCTTTTCAAATCCTTCATTTTTATACAGTACATGTAGCACTGATCCACTTGAAGTAACTTGCCTCTCTATCTCTTTAAATTAAGTGACAAGTTAAAACAGGGGTGTGTTGTTGATGCCCGTTATCTCTTTGCTACTAAAAGTGTGTTACAATAAGGAAAATTATAGAGGTTACAGAATACACTATATTGTGAGAAGTTAGAATATACAAATCAACAAATATCTTCAAGTGCCAAAAACACAAAAGTGGTTGAAAGGACTCACTGATGTAGCTCGTTGAAGATCAGGCGTACGTTGATTTAAAAGAATCTTTTCCTCTGGTGTATACAGTTGCCGACGCTCTGCAGCGAATATAAGAAAACAAACTTAAAACCTGCTTTGATGCATTAAGCTTCATAAAAGAAAATAATAAGTATAATTATATCAAAATTCAAAGTTAACATCTATTCCAAAAAAATAGCAAAGAGTTCAGTCATTACTGATGTTTTAAAGTTGAATAAACATTAACCTGGCAAAGGATATATCCATCTATTACTCTACAAACTCAATGCCATGAGCAGTGTTGTCGCCTTTCATGCACCTGGGGGTTAGGTTGTCGTGCCAGAAATCTTCAAGCCACGAAGTGCATCCTTGGGGGCAAGTCTCAAGTCAAGTACTGTCACTTGATCTTGAATCCTCTGTTTAGGCAAACTTCTAACGAAGCCAAGAGGGGTAGACCCTAAGAGTTACTAAGGCAGATTAAGCGTTTTAGTGGTGGTTTGTGGATGAGTAAGTTGTTTAGGAGTTTTTATGAAAATAAATACTGAAACAAAATATTGCAACAATATATATAAGCATGACAGCATATAAATTATTTCAACACATGATAAGTAAATGAGCTTAAAGCAAATGATTGTACGATACAAATAAAATACCAGTGCCACTAATGGAGTCGAAAAAGGTAATGTTGTTGTAGTGCTGAGAAATGTGTTGCGAATGCTCTTGGTCAGTTTTAAATTAATGATGAGATGAGTGGATTAAAAAGGGAAGGGCACTCCAGATATACCTACTGGTACGAGGAGTATGTCCAAAAACTTTATCAAATGTGGCTCCACATGAAGAAATGTGGGCTAGATCGGAGTCTCTGGGAGGTGTCCAACACTACACCAATCGAGAGTGTAGCTTGACGGTATCCCGAGGTCACTACCCAGTGGTTCCTGCTTCCTCTATGAAATTTCCCCACAAGAGATTAAATCGAGGCGTTGGATTTTCGCCATGGGAGGTGAATGTGAGACTAATTAATCTAGTCACTCAATCCCTTTCTGGATGTGATCAACTGGTCAGTCAAAGCCGTAGAGATCCAGAGCATAACGAGGAATGAGTTTTGTTGATTTTAAGGTTTTTAGAACAATGTTTTCATGGTTAGAAAAGAAAACCCAAGAATCTCTTCCCAGTTTCAGTACTCGGGCACGCCCTTGTCCGTGAACCGTAATCAAGAAAGCAAGGGGATTTATCTTAAAATGTAAAGAAAACTGAAAAATAAAGATTTGTCTAATTACTACACTACCAAAGTAGTGGGTAAGAATTTGTTTACTTTGTAAGCAGAATGTATTGTAAGATAAAGTGCACTCAAAGTATACGGTTCTGCAAAAGAAAATTATAAAAGTGTTCCAACATCCTAAGTGAGTCAATGGCCCAACAATTGGATTGGACCACGACGGTTAATTTTAAACCAATTAAGTTAATTTTAGCCAAAGCAAACGAAAGAAAAACTAAGGAAAAAAAACTCATGAAAAAGTACACTGACATGGATCCCCTCTTGGGGGACGGGGAGTGGGATCTTAGGAGCCTACTTGAAACCTTTTATTGATGCTTATTACAATGTGGTAAAAGAGAATGCACTTTGGTCCTTGTTATCAGGGATCCAAAGGCTTACAAAAGGGCAAAAGTTTGACTACAAGCAAGAAAGGGAGCCCTCGGAAACTTCTTTTGGTCCAAAAACTCGAAACTTGGCTAGAGCCTCCTTCTCTTGAATCGTCAAACCTGCAAAACCAGCAAGCTATCAATCCTAAAAGGTGCTCAAAGACACTTTATAAGTGTCTTTGAACATCCACGAAAAATTCTAAAAAAAACACTAAATTAAATCTATGATCAAAATACGTTAAAATAACCAAGGAAAGCAAGTTTTCCTTGGGATCTTGGCTTGCTTTTAGGGTAGCCAATATGATGGGCACTTGATTGCAAAATTTTAACTTTTAAACTCATGAAAGAAAACTACTTCAAGCAAGCTTAAGATCTACTTAAATAATACTTGCAAAAAAGTAAAGTTCTAAGCTAGATCTCTTCACTGAAATGAGACTTTACGACCTATGAGATCTAAGCTTTTAAAATCTTGAAAACTAGATCTAAATACTGATTTATCTTCTTAGTGCAGCAGATCTAAGTAAACAAGAACAATAACCAAAGGGAAAGTTGAATTTTAAAAAGAGAATGAGGAGGTACAGAAGAGCTTGTTGGCGGAAAGATAACCCAAGAGGATTCTTGGTGGGATGCCGAGGGACTATGTCTCGAAATTGTTGAAGATAAAGAGGAGTCAAACTAGATCTCTTCATGTTGGGCAACCTGTAAACTACTCAAGAAACTTGCAAGGAACCCATGAGATTTGGTGATATATATGAATTGAGATTAAAACAACATGCATATAACCTTATAAGACATGTTACATCTAGATCTCTAGGCATACATATACAAAAATAGAACAAGCAAGTAAACTTACTTACAGCATTCTATTTCTACTGATTGGGAGCAATCCTTTATTAAGCCAGATACACAAAACAAGAGCAAGCAACTGAATAAAGAAACAAGTTACCTCAATACACCATGACAATCACGATCCACACAAAAATGCACAACACCATTAGCCTCCAAAGCTTCTTTATTTCCAATGCAAGGAACAATGATACAACAAGAATACAACTGGAAAGCACTCTCTAATCCAACTCGAACTAGCTTGGATGAGAGGCAATTGCTTTATTTTATAGCCAAAGCAAGAGGGGGGGGCGATTCCACAAGAGGGAGATAGAGTGGAGTTAACTTGAGATGGTGAGTAACTCGTGGGATATGTTGGGTGCGATCTCCATGAGGATGTGTCACCTCTCAAATAGAGAGATGCACTCCCACTGGAGTCTTAGCAAACCAATCGCTTGAAGCCAATAATGCAACACGTCAACAAATCGTGAGCATGTGAAGGAGTTTGCGCATGATCTTGAATTTCATTGAGATGAAAGGGGGATGTGATTGGAGATTTGACTGGATTGATTAAAATGGAGAGGCGCTACATCTCCATATGGAGGTGCACCCCCACCAAATTCCAACCAACCCACTCTTTAAATGCCACATCAACAATGACATGAGGACCCATGAGGGGGGCGCATCTATCTTCCAAAGTTTGATTCGTAAATGTTCCAAGTCCATCTCATATGTGACACTTTATCGTAAGTTTGATTCGCCCACAATATGAGACAAGTTAGCCACCCTTTCCATGTCATTCCAACATCATCCCTTTGACTTATGACTTTTTTTTTCTTTGTCATTTTGTTTCTTTTTTAGCATTTTTATCATTTTGTCACCTCTTTTCTTGATCTAGGTCCTTGGTGCCACCCCTTGATTTCTTTGGCTGAGGTTGTTCTTCTTCTGTAACAATTGAGGCATGATGTTTCTTCCTATGCCAATTCTTGTTAGGTGGTTTCTTACAATCCCTTGTATAATGACCAATCTTACCATAGTTATAACACCTAACCTTAGATTTATGAAAGTACTTACCTTGAGGTTCCTTACCATTATCCTTGTGCTGGGGAACTGTTATCACATATATAGTAGCCAAGCTACCATATTCTATTTTTCAGATACAGTACATTTTTTTAGCCAGATATCTTACATATGAGATGCTGAGATGAGCAGTTTTGATGGATCATTATTTTGTTAGTGGACTATTATACTCTCCCATGTCAGGACTGAGTCTCAAGACATTCAGATTTGAGGACTGATGTAGCCATTTAGTCATTTGCAGAGCAGTTAGTGATGCCCACATTGGTGTTAGTGTTTTCTCATTGGATAGATGATGGTTCAGATGGATTATTTGCATGGTTATGACTCAGCATTTATTATATTGTGTTATGGTTATCATTGCTCTTATACTAATATTTGTGACATATACTAGCATTTAGTGTGATGATCTGGCGGTCATAAATATATGGACTTTGATGGATTTGTATTATGTATTGATGTCCCTACTTAAACTTGGAAGTTCCTGATCTATAGTCATTGGTTTTACCCTTCCTAGGGAGAATAGAGGTAGTCATTCCCACCATACTCTGGCTTGCTAGTGTTGGCTTCATTGTTCATTGTCTCCACCCATCCATTTCCTTTTAGTTTTGTTTTAACCCAACTTACTACTTGACTTGTGGCATGGAGGACCTTTCCCCACTAGAACCTTTGTTGGACAAACCTCCCTGTTTATATTTTGTCTCGGCTCTGAGTTGGTGACAGAACTTGCCTTTGGTGAGTTGGATTGTATGCCTAAATCATTTTGGTCAGTTGTCCCGATGTTTGGCACTGTGAAAAACTCCCCCTGGTCACTTGAAATGTTGTTGGCTAAAACTGAAAGCTCATGTACTACTTGTATTGGAAATGTTTATATATGCGCCCATGGAAATTATAAATTATAAAATGTGTTTCTTAACATATGTGAGCAAAGGGAAAGAGCAATGAAATGCTAAAACACCCCGTAAAGGGCATAAGAAAAGGTCCCAAAAGCAATGGTTCAATATATGCAATATCCAAATATTGTTGACCTTATAAATTTGAATATGTCCTGGATGAAAGTTGCAGTTAGTTGTGCTTTTAAGCATTGATGAAGTCCCCAAAAGGTCATATAGGCCAAAAAGGCCATGGAAATAAAATTGATGGTCCTAATGAACATGGATCAGACTTGATGTAGACATGATGCCTAAGTTGAATAAGCACTCTTTGAATAACTCAACCATTTGTGAGGCATTGCCATTCCCTGTGTTGTTGTTTGTCCGGCATGTGGTTATAGTGAGTATTCCCTTTCCATATCCAAAGTGTCATGATGTTAAGTTGGTAGTCATCATTTTCCCTAGCCTTGTCAATTTCAGCCTCCACCCTTCACTAGCAAATTGACTACAACTATGAAATGAGTATAGTCTTGAAAGTCTGGTCTGAGTAATAATAAATAAAACCCTATATATGTATTTGGTTGACCGCTACTTGTTATGATTGTTACTTAAATGATTTGTAGAGCATGTCTTAGCCTTGTAACACTTGCAGCAGATGGATGATAGTCTGAGTTATATTATTGGTATCTGGTCATTTATAGGTGATTATATTATCTATTGGATATTGTTGATGATCAGGCAAAGACCTGGAAAGGGCATGAGTATGCACCCTAGATGGATTTGGACTCTCTGAATCTAGTGAGATAGCTTATTTTTAGTTCCAGGCACTTGCAGAGATGATCAGGCTCATTTTACCCTTCTGACGCAGTTTTGCTTCACTGGATGATGTGTCTGAGCAGGGAGATGTTTTTTATTGGATCTCCTAGGGCGCTGTATGGGGCATAGGGGGTGCAACCACTTGATTGTACCATAGTAACCCCATCCCAAAGAGCTTGGTATGCTCAGTTTGACAATGCAGGCACCCTAAGAGGCTGTTTTGGCAAGTTCACGTTTCCCGAGCCAGATTAAAAAATGATTAAATGGCGATTGAAGAAATCGATTTGGGCTACTAAGGCAAGGAAATGACATGGGATGAGTCGTGATGATGAGTGTGATGTCCTCCGTACCTTCTCCAGCAGTTGCAGCACCTAATTAGGCCCACACTTATTTTTTGGGAATTTTTATATTATTTTCTGGAGCTTTTGGGAGGCTCACGATTTCCTCAAGGAGGCACAAAGTCAAAAAATTAAAATATTATATTATTTTATTGTGCCATGGAGACACCCAGAGGGAGTTAGTTGACACTCCATGGACCCACCATGTGCTTCATTTATTTCTTGTTGAGTGGGGTACCCTCTTTATGGGTGATCTAGTCCACTTTGGTACTTTATGGTTATATTGATCCATATATTGTATGTTGAGCTCATCTCAACCATTGATGAGAACATTTATATCTTTAGTCTTAGCCACTCGTTTTGAAAGTGGTTAGGATTTTGGTTCTCTCGTTCCTATTTAAAGGAGAGAGCTTCTCATCTGTAAGGGGTCTTTGGCTCTTGGATCTAATTAATAGAAAAACTTTCTTGTGGATATTTTTTGGATCTCCTTTGCATCTGGTGTTCTTAGATAGTGATTGGAAATTCTTTTGCTTCCTAGCATTCGGGTAATTTGTGTGAGATCTATATTTTTGGGGGATCATTGTCTTGTCTACAGGAGGGCAACTTCATCTTGGGCGTTTTTGCAGGCGGACCTCAACTTGCTTGGACTAGTTTCGTCTGTGACGGGGGTTTTCATTAGTTTCATTGTGATCTATGATTGCATCTTGTTACTTTTCTGTAGATCTTTCTTTTCTTTCATGATACAGCAAATATGATATTGTTGACGTTTGCTTGTGCAGGAGAGAGGGCGCATTGGCCACTTGGAGCAAAACGTTGGGCTTAGAAATCACACAGGTCTTCTCAAATTGATCGGGATAGAAGGGATCATCACCTTCAAGGCATTTACAAGGATTTCCAGGTAAGATCTACAGGTTAGTTCCTTTCTTTCGGATCTCAACCCATTGACACATGCTTTTCTTCATTTTCTTGAAAAATCCATAAATAAATAAAAAACCAAAAATACTAAAAAATAAACCGCTTGATCTCTGCACAAACCACTGCTGGGTTTTGTATATCAGGCCTCCCTCTCACCAATTCACCCCTAACGCTGAGCTAGTTCTGCCTGGTTTGCCCTAGATCTGAGAAACTGCCTTCTCAAACCCTAGCGCCCCTCACTGAATTTTTTACTTTTTCCATGATCTGATTTTTCCGGGAAAATAACAACTTGGGTTTGTAGATCGGGTCCTCCTCATTTCAAATCACCTCCAACATTGAGCTAGAGGCTAACAGGTGGCCCTAGATCTGAGAAACTGTCTTCCAGGACCCTAGCGCTTCTCATCATTTTTCTGACTTTTTCCCAGATCTAATTTTTTCGGCAGTTTTCCAACTTGGGTTTGTAGATCAGGTCATCCCCATCCCATCTCCCCTCCAACGTTAAGCTCATGGTCTCCAGATTGTCCTAGATCTGAGGATCTGCCTCTCCAAACCCTAGCGCTAGCCACCTTACTACTGGTCTCCCCTGTAGACTGAATTTTCCAGCCAAAACAATTTCCTGGATCCATAGATCAAGGCATTTCCCAGGTGGGTCCACTCCAACACTGGGCAGATATTGACTCCATTACCCTAGGTCCAACAGGCACTAATCTCCAACCCTAGCGCTAGCCCCTCTATGGCCTCTTTTCCTTGCAATCTAATTTTTCCTTGATGACTCGGGTGCTTTGACATTGTCATATCTCTCATCGAGTCTATCCATTGGTACTAGATAGCCCCAATCCTGTCCTTGACCTCCCGGCATTGGTCACGTTTCCCAAGGCAGCGGATATCCTCACTCGTTGTTAGTACCTCAACCCCAGATCTAGTATTTACTTCATAGGTCACATGTGTCCCACTTTGGATCAAGCTTCACACTTCCTAAACCCTCATCCAAAGCCTTGGCTCACCTCATGACATCACCCATAAATCTAGGGTTCCCTTTACCTTACACCTTACGTACCTCAAAGTCCATTTGATTTGATCTGGTGTCTAGGTTTGATCTCTCCTATCGAGAGTAGATCTGGGCCTCCCCCTTTGTTGTCTTGGGCTAAGACACATAAAATGAAGGCTGCCTTGATTGGCATGACAACCATCCATCTGGGGGTCTAGGCAGTCTTGGTTCCACCTCCCTAGTTGCTTGTCTCTCTACCATCCATCCTAGATCCACCTCACATAGGCAACTACAAGGTTGGTGATAACAGAAACATTCATTCCTTTCATTGCCTTGGTAGCTAGTGCATGATCCTTTTCAAGTGGAGGTCCAGATCTACTTTGGATCCTTCCTTCTTCTTCTAAACAATCATGCCACAACCTTTCAAAGTTTGGCAGAACTTCTCTTCCATTTACTGAGGCTAGGAATGTCTCCCAAGTTGTAGGAAGACCATCGAATACAGTCTGAGACTCTGCACAAGATCATCATATTCTACTTTATCTCCAATGGCCATGAGTTGATCTCTTATTTGAGAGATCTTGGAGAAGAAGGTAGAAATTGTTTCATCCTTCTCCATCTTTAGTGAACGAAGTTGCTTCTTCAAAGCCCTTCTCTAAGTAGAAACTTTCTTTTCATAAAGATTAGCTAGAGCATCAAAGCATTCTTTAGTTGTCCTTAAGGGAGCTATCACAGGCATCAAGTTGTCTTTAACTAAGTCAAAGATGACTCTTTTTGCCTTGGCTTGCTTCTTCTTGAATTTTGCTCTTCCTTGAGTTGTAGTGGTTTCTTCAACAACTCTAGTGACCAAGTCATCTGGATCACTTTCTTCTAGGATATTTAGGGCCCTAGCTTTCCATGCATTAAAGTTTGAGGCTCCCTCAAGCCTATCTTTTGATTTGACTAAAGGAGTATCCATCTTCAAACCCTACCTGTTAACTTGATGCAATCAAGTTGAGTAAGGTACAACCCTTACCTTAGGATCTATGAATTTTCTGATAGCCTGCAAGACAAAGTTAGCTATACCCTAAGTTCTTATACCATGTTAAAGTTTTAGGGTTAGGTTAGGATTTGACATAAAAATATACTTTAATGCATAAACAAAATTAAAAAAACAAAGTTAGATCCAGAATAGTAATGCTGCAATAAATTCAAACATAATTTTCATCTCTTTCAACTTTAACACTCCACTGGTCACTGCGTTAAAGTTGGTCCTTGAGATGATTTACCAAATGCCATGTATAGTAACAATATTATAACTGATGAAACAATACAATAACAATGTACAAAAAATAACAACAGCACTAAACAGTAACAATGCTAATCTAGAATTGTTTAGGATCAGCCTTATACTCAGATACTTGTAGGTTCTGATCTTGTCACCTAGATGAACAAATAACGTACCTTGAGAGAGAGCTTATGAGGGTTATAGTAGTAAGGGTACAGACCTCAGATTCTTAAGCAACATGAAGAGAGACTTCAATCCTTTATCCAGGCTTCAGCAGCACTTCTTAAGAAGGCAAAGACACCTTTACAAAACACAACCCAGCCCTACAAGACTTCACAGCTCAGCCTAGCAGGCTATAAATCAAACGTAACTCAACAGAAATGAAACACAATTAAACCGTAGAAGTTACTAACAGGTCACAACTCAACCTTAGAGGCTGTTACAGATTTAGAGCCCAACCTTAGTGGTTGTTATAAGTCCACATCCCAACCAGCAGGAGAACACCAAACAGTAACGGCCAGCAGGAGAGGCACAGTCACGGCCAGCAGGAGAGACACAGTCACGGCCAACAAGAGAGACACAATCACGGCCAACAAGAGACACATAGTCACGGCCAATAGGAGAAACACAGTCATGCCCAGCAGGAGAAAGGACAAACAGTCCCAAAGTTTAATCTCAGAAGGTCACGGATGAGCCCAACAAAAACCAAAGAGGTCACTGCTTGCAACACAAGGGTTATAACCCACTTCCAAGAACATCAAGAGCCCAAGACGTCAAATCCAAGCAGCAGAAACCCTAGACGTCAAGTGAATTGCAGCAGCGTACTCAAAGAATCAAATCTAACCTTTTTCTTTTTGTCAAGATGTCACACACTAATGAAGAAGTGAAACTACAATTTATAATCTTAACAAGTCTTCTAGAAAGATCACTCAATTACTCCTAGCTTTTAGGAGTTTTACCAATCAAAGACATAAAATAAAGTTAAGTGAACTTAGGATAGGGTACCAATGGTTTAATGGTCTTACAAAATAAAAAACCATAAAATAAAAGTTGACTCAGGATAGGGTACCAATGGTTAAATGGTCATACAAAATAGAAACCATAAAATAAAAGTTGACTTAGGATAGGGTACCAATGGTTAGATGGTCTTACAAAATAAAGACCATAAAATAAAAGTTGACATAGGATAGGGTACCAATGATTAAATGGTCTTACAAAATAAAAACCATAAAATAAAAGTCATCATACTAAAGGTACACACAGTAAGAGTGCTAGTACCAAGTAGAAGATAAAGGACCATAAGTAAACCAAAGGGGGTCACAATAAAAAGATAAGGAAACCCTCATACCCATAAGACCAAGGTGTACCATAAAGGTGGATAAACAACCCCTTTTACCCATAGGACCAACAAGGCCAAGGACTTTAATCTTTTTCTCTCTCTCAAGGTACATTGTTACATATATTTTTATCATCACTATATAAGGGGAAGATCCAAACTGATGATGTGATCGTATGGTCCTCACCACTGCTCCTAAGGGTTAGGTGCTAGGTGACATCATCAAAGGGTGGCCAGTCCCTTGAGAAACAACATAGCAATAACCGATTAAGATAGAGGACATCACACATCATCATTTTGGTCAACTTGACCAAGATTCACCTAGTTAACTGACTAAGAATGCTCCTGCAGGAACTGTTTGGTCCGAGACCAAGAATCTGCCTGGTCCTAGACCAAAAAGTCTTTGTCTCAACCTGCAGGATCTGCTTGGACATCGTGTCCAAGAAACTGTCTAGTCCCATACCAGAACACCCTAGAGACATATAGGAGCCCTAACCATATGTTCGGGACTTTGTCATGGCATCAACTTGCTTGGTCCCAGACCAAGAACCCCAGGAGACTACTGGGGGCCCTAGGGTACCTTCTAGGGTCTTACTCTGCCCTAGTTAACTGACTAGGGTACCATCCTCCCTGAGAATGGGTCTTGCAGCGGCACTAACTTTAACAATCTAGGGCTCAACTCCCTCCTTTAATATGCTCAACACTCCTCCTCCAAAGTAAGTTGTCCTCCCAAGCAGGAAACCAAGCTCTCTCAGGGTGCATCTCATGAAGAAAACCTTCATGCCAACTAGGTCTCCAACACTCCAAGGAATTGTGCCACATAAACATCAACACTAAGTCCAGCAATCCATAAGTAAGCGATCTCAGCTGTGTATGTCCATCACCATACAACCAAGGGTTATCAACACACCATGCATCCCACCTAACATGAAGCACCCCAAAGGATTCTGTAAACGCTTTCGAAGTAACCTCAAAAGCTAACACAGCTGGCACCCTCCCCCCAGCGACAGCAGTGGAACGACTAGTACACTCAGTTCGCCTTAGCCATTTCTGAAGCGAAGAAAACTCCCAAGACAAAGCAAGGAAATCTTGGGTGGGAACCCATTATCACAGACCTATAGCCTGCACAGGATGAATGGGAGCCACCACTCAAGAACTGTGATGGCCCTTCGCCCAATGCAGGCATTATTCCTTGGTAGCATGTCATATGTCTTAATTTCTGGATCTTTCTGAAAATGTGAGCCAGCTAACCAGACTTATTGTTGATAATGGTTAATAATATCCATGTATGGCTATTAAGCCAGAATAGCAATTTTGTACTCTAATCTAGGGCAGCTCTGAATTTAGACTCCATGACACTTAGCTTGTGGAGGCTGCTTGCCACCGCCATTTTTTTAATAAAATGCTTTGTGTGTACCTGTTTTGGTTAACTTGATAATGAATGAAAGCATGTTTTTTTTAAATGTTCAGCTCCCCTGATTCCCTTGAGAAAGACTGAAAAAGGCTAGAAATAGGAGCAATTTCTCATTGCATTGATAAGAAGGACGATGGCTTAGAATGCACTTGCATCCCTTTCAGTAATATGAGTATTAGGTTTATAACAAAAAAACACAATTCCCCCACTAAAAGACTTCGATATTACCTTTCCGTGGCTCTTCCTCTTTAATTTCATTATCTTTCGCCTTGTATTCTCCACTGAAGCTCTTGACAATATCTTCTAAACCTGCACCAGCAAGCTCAAGCCGAGGATTTCTCGGAGAAACTCTTTTATTAGCAGAACTACCAAAGGTAGCTTGCACTGGAATAGAATTATCAACTCTCTGCTCATCTTGAACGGCACAAATTTCTGTATCTTCATTGCTAACCGTTACAATTTCCTTATGCCCATAACTGACAGAAACGTTTTCAGATTCATTTTCTAGCATATTTCCTCCGTTCAGTGTTTCTGTCTCACCACTAAGCTTGGCATCAGTGTCTTTGATTGAGAATTCTAACTCTGTTGATAATACCTTATCATTCTCCTGTGTCTGATTATTGTCGGATTCCGGCGTTGAGGATATGGGGGTTGATAATAACTTGTCATCCTCCGGTGTCTGTTTATTGCCAGAATCCGGCGTTGAGAATCTCACGGGAGGCAATTTAATGGTGTTAAATTTCGATGCACCCTCCCTAAATAGTTCGATTTCCCTCTTCCTCTGGAAACTTTGTTCTAACTCCATCATCTTCGTTCTCTTCTTCTTTTCCTTCTTTGAAACGTTGAGCTCCTGCTGCAGGTCTCGCCATCCTTCGGGTATTAAGCTCTCTTCCTCTGAAATATTTTGCTGCTCGTTCGCATTTGTTTGAGATGGGTCGAATGGGCTTTCGAATACGCCTTCTTCAAAGACAACACAATCTCCAATGGCGTTATCTTCGTCGTCCAGTGGAGCTGAAGGGTCCCAATTCTGTTGGTATGAGGATGGGCATTTACAGAGTTGCAAAGATGGTCTTCTGGTGTACAAATGAGGTGTGGAGGGGTGGAATTGGTGTTGGGGGTGCCAATGAAATTCGGATTGGGTAGGAGAAAATTGAAGATAGTTCGATTTGAATGGAAGAATGGGTGAGGGGGAATGGAGAGGGAGCAGCAATGAGCAAGCATGTGATGTTTTGGGAGTTATCCACATTGTTTGATTTGTTTGTTTGGTGAAGGAGAACACCGATTGTAGTCGTGAATGGAGGGATAAATGACTGTAGCACTGAATGAAAAAAGAATAAATGTTGTGAGCACCGGATGAAGCAAGATAAATGCAGCAAGTATTTCTCCTGAAAAAAATGCATATTTTGTGAATTTCTGGAATGGTGAAATTCAAATGGTTTTTCTTGGTCTGTAAAGGAGAATCGTGGTGATTGTGGTAATGTAAAGTAGTCAGAAAATACATTAATTCCTAATTAAAGAGTTTATAAAGTATGACATTAAATTAATTGATAGCTTTAAAGGATATCTCATTTTACACTTAATTGGGTTCATATTGGTTAAGTTTTGATATCATATCATAATATTTTTCATGCTTTGTTGTTATGGCTTTGTATAACTTTAAGGTTTGTATAAATAGTAAAAGATAAAGTATCTTATTAAGATCCACTTAAATCAATTTGGCTTGTACAACATGTGTGAAGCCTCTTTGATGGCATGGGAAAACCAAGTATTTTGTTGAATGTCTTAGTTTTCCATTTTAATTAACGATCTATACCCACAAATAATAGGTCTTGAGTTTGATCCTCCTTGGAATACCCACGCATGGATACAACTCTACACAACTCTAATGGTTCAATTTTTGTCGACGATATGGGTACTTTGTCGAATGCCCTAGTTGGCATTTTGGATAAGGACCCATATCCATAGGTAGTCGTGAGTTTGATCCCTCATTATGTGCATGCATTGTTACAACTCCATGGGGTTGAATTTCTCCCAATGGCATGGGTACCTCATTCACTAATTTAATCTAGCATTTTGGTTAAGGAACCATGTCCACAAATAATTAGTCCTAAGTTTGATCCCCTATGGTCCTCATACATCTTTACAACTCCACTAGTCAAATTCTACCAATGGTGCGAGTACCTTGTTGAATGTGTTGCTATGTTATTTTGGTTAAAGACCTATATTCATAAGTAATTGGCATTGAGTTCAATCTTCAATGATGCTTATACATCATTGCAATTCCGCATACAAATTCATGAAATGAATTTTTACCAGTAACGTGGATACATTGTTGAAAGCAATATACTCATAATCTTTTAATAGATAGAATTAAACAAGTGTATGCCAATCTAAAACTTCATATTTAATACGAAAATATATACAGTAAATCACTTCCTTCCAAATATTTTATCGTCGTACTTTATCCACTTACAAACTTTTTCCAAAAAAAATATCATGATTGGAGGCACTTTTTATATCATCACCCAATGAAAATTAACAAAGTTGCTCCAAAGAACTGCATGGCGAGGGAATGAACATTAAAACATTATTAATTGAGTTTATGTTATTTGAGGCTAAATAAGATGTCAAAGTCATTGATTGGTGGACATATAACTTCTTGAATGTTGATTGGTGTCTGGAAAGTGTCTTTGTATATCACTAACCAAAACTTAGGTTAAAAATTTACCTTGGTACATAAATTTATCTGTCGATTTAATAGAAAAATGACAAGCCCGTTCATAGAGTTCTTACCAGCCTGAAAGCAAGGACTAATAAGTATTATATTGTTCAATTGACAACATTGCTCATTGTAATAAACATATTTACACTTAAGGATAGGGATGAACGCTAAGCTTATTGCTTTCCATATCGATGAGTTTATAGGGTTTAGAGTAAAGAGGTAATCTCTTTCTTGGGTTTAATCTTGTATATTTATAATGGATGAAGAAGAACACTAAAACCTTATTCATCTACGTCTCATTAGGATATTAAATTTATATTTATTTTTGGCTTAATCTACCTGTTGTTATGATATTGAATTTTATTTTTTATTCACAATTTCAAAGACTTGATTTTATATTGCTTTTTCTAAAAGCGTCTTCAAAGAAAACTTATTCTCCAAGCTATGACTCCCAACTAATTATCAAATGTAATGGTACTAAATACCAAGTGTTTATGGCGAAATAATTTGTATCAAAGGAAAGTTAAAGGCTTAACTTAGTTATATCTCTCTTAGCTCATTTCCTTCTTCTTATTCCCTGAGAGTCAAAATAACAGTAGCATACCTTCAACAATAGTTTTATTTGGCATAAAGAAATCCCTCTATATAATCTATTCATAATGGGTTGTTCAAGGTTTTAAGTGGTATACACCACGATGCAACAATGACTTTTAAAAAGAAGCATTGACCTCCTCCTCTATGACATTTAAAGCTCCTCCCTCTAATGAGATTATCTAAGGTAACTGAGTTTCTTTTAACCAAGTTTGTGGTCATCTTAAACCACCATCTACTTTTGGTTTGTGATCATCCAAAACCACCATCTACTTTTAGTTTGTGGTCATCCAGAACCATCATTTAGTAGAATACATCAACTTTTGCTAATCATTGGTTTGTGGTCGTCCCAAGTCATTGGTTTGTGGTTATCCCAAAACCACCAATTCAAAGAGCACTTCAGTGATGGGTTCAACCATAGGTAGTCATCCACTTCCAAATTTTAGCTCTCTTTAAAAAAAAATCTTGGACTCACAAACACCCCTTCAGATTAAGGGGGGGATGTCGAAAACATAATCCTCAGTATTATGCATATTATCTATTATTCCTCTTATTCACACCAAGAGTCACATGTGAATAGGAAGAGTCATGAGGAGTCCAATACCTCTTGGAATATGAAACCAAGGGCCGCGTCATTATATTTATATGTGTATAATCTTATTGGACAATTGTGCATTCATGGTTATCTTTATTCATGAGTGTTCCAATGAGTGTTAATATGTATCCTTCCACAAGGATCAATCATCTTACATGTCAACCAAAATTTTGATAGGTTAGTAGACAAATGGGCAAGTGTTATCTACATGGCATAACGTGTCTCTTCTTCAAGTTGTTTGTTTCCTTTCTAAAAAAAATGTAATCAATTTATAATTGAAATGCAGTGGATTGGATACCTGAGTGTCACTAAGAATTGTATAAATACTTGAATCTCTATGAATGAAGGTTTGTGAATATGTTTCTCTTTGTCATAGACCCTCAAATCTATTTGAGTATTGTATATGATTCTATCAATTCATTACACTTTTGTTTTTGTTAATAGACTTTGAAGATTGAGTTCCAAAGGTGATTGATCATTACACCAAAGTTTTTACTCGCCATAGGTTTCTTCGTTATCAATCCATGGCTTGACTCTTTGTGTTAACGGTATCGCTTATGGTTTCGATTGATTCTATTTAGTTGTTTATGCATTTGGTTTTCATAGATAGTCTAGTTTTTGCATGCTTCTATCGTTACAAACCTTCATTATTACAATCAAATATGATGTCCCCTCTCACCTGTGTGACATAGATCACATATTTTTACTGCACAATTGTGCTAGGCTTCAACCACATTGCATTGTCAATTAATTAGTTAATGAAGGGTGGTGGAAATACATCATTTAGATGGACATCAACACAACACCGGGATTTTAAAAGCTTAAGAACAAGCTTTGCATAACTCCAGTGCTCCATCTACCTAATCTACACTAGCCATTTGAAATAGAGATTGATGCTTTACAGTATGCTCAGTGATCACTCAAGCGTGTCCCCAATAGTATACCATTTATAAACTTTCAATGACAGTATTTGTAATCATTTAAATTATGTAAGGGGATAGTGTGTCATTCTATAAGCACCTGAGCAATAGAGATGCTACATCCTAGGAAAAGAAACAATTATCCATACAAACACAACTGGATTGAATTAGTTCCTTCCAACTATTCCAATTGGTAATTAAGCATTGGAAAGGAAAATCCAGTGCTATAGCTGATTATCTTAGTCACCCCTAGTCACAACACTTCATAAAGTGTTGATATACATGATTATGACACAATTATTTGGCCTCAACTATATGAATAAGGCATTGATTTTTCATTAGTATATTGACAACTCTAGGCAAGTTCGTTGATTTCCATCACCTACCACTTGAAGTAAACTTTTATTGACAAGGTAAGACAACTTAATGTAAGTCAAGGTGATCACTAGCATAGGACTATTTGGGATGAACATTACAAAAAAAAAAAAGATACCTTGGACTAATACTCTCACACTACTCTCACAATACTTTAGAATTATTTTTATTAGCCTTCAATCAAGTTGGATGTTGACCAATACATCAAATTATGAGTAGTTTGTGCCATAACCAAGTCAATAAATTGTCTATAGGGTTTGTATGTACACCCTTTCCTATTCTAGACTGACCATGGAAATCCCTTTCCATGGATTACATAGCTAGGCATCATATCCCAAGCACCAACATTATGCAATATTGGTAGTGGTCAATATATTTCAAAAAATGGTTGTCCATTGCAAAAATATTACACCTACGCAATAGTTGACACACTTATGTTTGAGTTGGTGGGATAAAAACTACATTCATCACAAGATGTAATCTATATTTGTCATCATCTCTTGGAATAAATTATGGCAACATATTGACACATAGATATCAATGTCGATCACATTTCATCCTCAAACATATGGATAGAACAAGTTTATCAATTGCATGGTGGTATAGTTGCTTCACATATATAAGAACATGGGATGAGAGCCTTTGATACCTTTATGATAGCTACAATAAATTTCAACACAGTTCAATAGAAAAGAGTCCCTTTGAAGTTTGTTATGGATTTCAGCCCTCCTCACCTATCAAATTCATTGATCCATTGTTTTTGCTGACATAGATCATGAATAGTAAGAAATTGAAAAGGTACCTAGTTCAAGTATATTTTTTGTGAGATTCAAATATAAGTACAAGAGATGTTGCAACAAGTAAATGAAAAGGCCAAAGCTTGACACAACAAGCATCGTGTTTCTCATTCATTCCAAATTGGGGATCAAGTCTAGTTGCATTTGTAGAAACAAATATTCAATGGTCCATGCAAGGCATTGAATCCTTTGAGATATGGTACTTGCACTATACTAAGAAAATTGCGCAAAATGATTTTTAGCTTAGAATTCCACCATACCTACATTTACATCTAGTATTCAACATGAACTAGATTCAATCCTATTTTACACCACTATTTAATCTAACCTAGGTGTTCAAGATCGACTTCCAATTGACACCATTGTTAGACATTAAGAACACCATATAAGGACACAACTAATTCCCTTATTTTAGGTGGCCAAAGTAGGAAAGATCAAGGTAATTGGTATTTGATGAACTAACCGGAACATAAGTTTCCTCATCTTTTTAAGAAAAACATGGGAATTGTTTCCAATTAAGGGGGAAGGTCCAAGCCATCCTAAGTGTCAATTATAAAAAAATTGACTTGCAGAGTCCGTAGTTGATTTATTGATCGGATCATAGTTGACAGCTTAGATGAAGTGTAGCCAACCTTGACTCATATATAATTTGCATATTTCTATAATGATTAACCATCATACATGTTAGACAACATTTTTGATAAGTTAGTAGACACTTAAGTAAGTGTCATCAATCTAGCATCACATGTCTCTTCTTAAAGGTAGTAATAGCTAGGAAGGTCATAGTTGGATTTATACATTAATTTTTTGTAACTGATTTATAACTAAACCACATAAGATTGGACACCCAAGCATCACTCAGGACTATTTAAATACTTGTAAAACATATGATAGAAGGGTTTGAATATGTTTGAATTGGTTTGACCTTCAAATATCTTATATTATTGTATGTGAATCCATTGACTCATTACAGCTTTGTACGATGTTTTTGATCATAGGATTTGAATACTTACTTCCAAAGGAGATTGATTAATACACTAGGTATTTTACCCTTTCCAGGTTAAATCTCTATTATCAATTCCTAGCTTACTTCTTCATGTAATATTTCTTCTGGTTTTCAATTGATTTTGTTTGGTTATCATGTATTTGGTTTTCATAGATAGTCTATTTTTTACATGATTTTTCCATAACAAATTTTGATTATTACAGTCGATTGTGTTGCCCCTTTCTCTCTCCTGGGTGACGTAGATTATTTATAAACTGTTGCATATGAGTTTCATAGTAAATAATGAGTCAATGCATTTATTAGTGTTAAGCATTAGGTCATGGTATTTCATAAGAACTAATCAATGAAATCTTATGATATATGTATTAATTGAATATATGAATTTATTGATAGCATATTAGTAGATTAGTAGATTACTCTAATATTTATTTAGCCACAGACGCATATATTAAGTTTAATAAGCATCCAGTAGTTAGTTTTTTTTTGTTTGCTAGCTTGTCTATGACTTGTGGGACTAGCATGTTGTCCAAGAAAACACGACTTGGGGGCACTTAAGCCATCAAAATCACTAGGGAATCACACCCATCCTAGGCCACACCAACCCTTAGCATGGCTGGATTTTTAAGTGTCTCCTCCCAACTACCTTGCGGGGTTCGAACTTGGGTTGCCATGCAAAACGAGGCTATTCGAAACCAATCGTGCTAGCAAGATTTGACAACATTGTTACAATGCAGTTCTCCTCTTCTTTTAAACGATCTACTGTGCAAACCATGGACAACATCATTTGTTAGGGTTTTATAGTTGTTGACATTGTCAAATTTTATCATATAGTAGTTGACATTGTCACTTTAACCTTTGAGTGTAATAGTTATTTATAAGAGATTCCATGAATGAATAGGGGATGCATATTTCTCCATGAACTTGTGTTAATGTTGTGTAATGTCCTCTTCTTCTTAGGCATTGAGGACCAACCCGCTAACCTATGTGATTCCTATAGGTTCAAGTGGGTACTGACAATCAAGGAATTAGCCGAAGACTGATGCCATATATAGAAGATCTAGGGCATCAATATTATATCACCATTGGGTCGAAGAGGGCCACTAGAGCCAAAGGCCACCTGCATGCATGACATCCGGGCATTATTTAATGATGCATGCACCCGATTAAGTCTCCATGCGCATGCATGCAAGTCAACTGCAAATTAGAAGATAAAGTGACCTAATTAGGTCAAAAGTTAGGGTTTTCGTAGTTGAGAGTTATAAAAGAAAGATAAAGTGAATGGAGAAGTCACTTATGTGATAATTGATTTGTGGAGTCGAATTGGAGAGCTCAGCGAGATAAGTTGGGGTTGAGCGCATGCTCAACTAATTGGTGTATTTCGATAGCGAAATCTATCTGCCCTAGTTCATCATCAAGTTGGATCATCCAGGTTCAGCACTAGTTCATCATCAGGTTACATTCAACAGTTATTCCGGGAGGTTGATTATTCATCCAGCCAGAGGGTTTCACCGTCACACCATGTCACCGTGATTAGAGACAAAGCAATTTGTTTTCCTACCTACAGGGTTCAGAACTTCCGCATGTTGCTTCCATCATCATCAGAGGGGTATTATAACCCTAGTGCACATCATCCGGGCTTCCAGCAGCAGCTTATTTATTATTCTGGAGCTTATATAGTTTGAGAGGAGGGTGCATTCACCTGTGGAGGACGAGTTGGTGTATGTCCTTATTCCTCTAGCAGAATCCTTGCATACTGGGACCAGTCTCTTCACCATCAGCTGATCTATATACTGGTATGTACATGCATTGATTTCTCCTATTTTATAGCATCTCAGTATTTTTCTAGGGCACATATTTGCATGCAACTGCATGCATGCAAAGTTCGGGGTTTGCTTCCCTATTTGATTAAGGAGTAAGTCTATTAGCCATCTACAATATACACATAAACGAGAAAATATCAGTTTGGGATATTACAATGGTATCAGAGCTATTTTCCTTGCCAGTTGTGGGCATGCAAAAATTATAAATGAATCCAGGAGACCCATACAACATTCCTCACAGGAGACAGAGGTATAGAGATAGAGAAGAGGAGTTAGAGGACATAGATTTGGGGAACAGAGAGTATCAGTTTGAAAAAGGCAAAGAAACAATGGCCGATGATGATAAAATAGCTTTCAATAGTCTCATATTAGCCATAAAAGAACTCACCACTGGGCAAAAAGAAATGATGAGCACCTTCAGGCAAATGACTGAGAAGAATGGGCCCACCCCACACAGTCCCTTATTTCCCAACAGTGATAGGGTATCCACCAGCAGTAGTAGGGAGCACTTACATACCAACATGCAGAGCCATCCCCATATATACAAGCCTTTCCAACCTACCATGCCTCAATTCTTAGATAGTCTAGTTGCAGTGCCTCTAGTACAAGCAGAACCAGGA
>LPNX011209275.1:65503-110174 GCA_001517045.1 Pseudotsuga menziesii | reverse complement strand
CAGGTCGACCTCCAGATAGGGGATTTGAGCACATTATTGAGTTAGAGGAGGGGACCCAAGCAGTTATCACCACTCCTTACAAACATCCCAAGAGGTATAAATATGAGATCAAGAGTACAATCAAGGAACTACTCAAGCTGGGATACATCAAACCTAGCTCCAGTCCCTTTGTAAAAGGATGGAACCTTACACATGTGCATTGATTATAGGGCACTCAATAAGAAGACCATAAAGAACAGGTTTCCCAACCCTAGGATTGATGATTTAATGGATGAACTACAAGGGGCGAAGTACTTTTCCAAAATTGATCTCCGCTCAGGGTACCATTAGATTCGGGTCAGGGAACAGGATGTTCCAAAGACCATTTTTCGTTGCCACTACGGACATTACGAGTTTCTAGTGATGCCATTTGGGCTCACTAATGCACCAGCTACTTTCCAATCATGCATGAACCATATCTTCAGGACACAGTTACGTAAATATATTATGGTATTCTTCGACGACATATTGATATACAGTCGAACTTGGGAAGAACATTTGAGACATCTTGATGAAGTACTTGGTATTCTACAGGAGCAGTCACTATATGCCAAAATGTCCAAGTGTGAGTTCAGCGTGTAGGAGATGTTGTACTTAGGACATGTGATAGGGGCCAACGGGGTCCAGGTGCACTTAGAGAAGATTCGGGCAATTTTGGATTGGCCTACACCTAAAAATGTGACAAAACTAAGGGGATTTTTGGGCCTTTGCACCCACTACATGAGGTATGTCAACGGATTCTCACAGATGACCACACCCCTCACAGATCTTACCAAGAAGGGAGCATTTAGTTGGCCGAAGGCAGCACAACAAACATTCGAGAAAATGAAGGAGGTAATGAGTTCATGCCCAATATTAGCTTTACCAGACTTTTCTCAATCCTTTGTGTTAGAATGTGATGCTTCGGGAGAGGGAATTGGGGCAATTTTGATGCAGAACAACCACACCATTGCATTTGAGAGCAGGAAGCTCAAAGACTATGAGCGCCACTATTCAATATATGATAAAGAGATGTTAGCTATCCTCCATGTGCTAACCAAGTTCAGGTAGTACTTAGTAGGTGCCAGGTTCAAGGTTAAGACATATCACAACAGCCTGGAATACTTCCTAGAGTAGAAAGAGCTAAACGAGAGACAATAGAAATGGGTAAGTAAAATTCAGGATTATGACTTCGAGATTGAGTACGTAAAGGGGAAGAGAAATGTAGTGGTCAATGCACTTTCTAGACGACCAACTACTTTATCCCTTATGAGCATCTCATCAGATTGGAGGTCTCATCTTTTGGTTGAGTACTCCAAAGATAAGTTTGCTTGCGAGCTATTGGATGGACAAATTCAGGATGATAGGTACAAGGTCATTGATGATATCATATACTACAAAAACAGAATCTTCTTGGTTCCACAATATCCCCTCAAGAAGAAAATCTTACAAGCATCGCATGATTCACCATTAGCAGGGCATCAGGGGTTTCTCAAGACCTACAGACATATTAGAGAAAGCTTCTCAAGGAAGGGCCTCAAGAAAGATGTGATACAACATATGAGGGAGTGCAGCTTGTGCCAACAAAACAAAATAGAGCACATCCACCCAACTGGTATACTACATCCCTTACCTATTCCCGAGCAGAAATGGGAGAGCATTTCTATGGACTTCATTACTGGGCTGCCTAAGGTCCAAGGCAGAGACTGCTTGTACGTAGTAGTGGACAGATTGACTAAGTTTGTTCACTTCTTTGCCATATCATCAGATTATTCAGCAGCACAGGTAGCAGAACTATTTTTCAGAGAGGTATTTAGACTCCATGGGTTACCCATGACCATTGTCAGTGACAGGGACAACAAATTCACAGGAGCCTTTTGGCAAGAGCTTTTCTGGTTAGTGGGGACCAAGTTAGCCATGAGCACAAGTTATCATCCGCAGAGTGACGGGCAGACAAAGATTGTTAATAAATGGATTGAGGGATACTTGACAAATTACGTATTAGGTCAGCAGAGGACATGGATCACATGGTTACACTTGGGTGAACATTGTTACAACACCACCTACCATATGACCATTAGGATGACCCCTTTCCAAGCCATGTATGAGTATGATGCTTCCACTTTTACAGACCAGATATTTGCCGATACCAGGGTCCCCAAGGCCAAGGAGTGGATTCAAGAGGGTCAAGATATCCTCAAGATACTCAGGGAGAACATACAGGCTGCTCATAATCAACAGAAGATATATGCAGACAGGCACAGAGTTGAGCGCAGTTTTGAGGTGGGAGACTTCATTTATTTATGCCTTCAGCCTTACCGACACTCATCTCTTAAAAAGAAAGGAGCAGAAAAAATCCAACCTCATTTCTATGGTCCATACAAGATCATTCAGAAGGTCAAAGAGGTAGCATATGAGTAGAACTACCCCTAGAGAGCAAGATTCACAATGTATTTCATGTCTCCAATCTGAAGAAGGTGGTTGGTCAACAGATTGTTACATCTTCCGAGTTACCTCCCCTTGATGAAGAGGGGCAATTGGTTTTGATTCCGGAGCGGATCCTAGAGGTGTGAGAGCGAAAACTGAGGAACAGAATCATCAGAGATTACCTGGTTCAATGGAAAGATCTGCCTATAGAGGAGGCTACTTGGGAGGCAGAACAGGTATTACAGCACCCAGCTTTACAGTTGCTTGAGGACAAGCAAATTCGAGCGAGGAGGATTGTAATGTCCTCTTCTACTTAGGCATTGAGGACCAACCCACTAACCTATGTGATTCCTATAGGTTCGAGCGGGTACTGACAGTCAAGGAATCAGCCGAAGACTAATGCCATATATAGAAGATCTAAGGCAACAATATTATATCACCATTGGGTCGAAGAGGGCCACTAGAGCCAAAGGCCACCTACATGCATGACATTCGAGCATTATTTAATGGTGCATGCACCTGATTAAGTCTCCATGCGCATGCATGCAAGTCAACTGCAAATTAGAAGATAAAGTGACCTAATTAGGTCAAAAGTTAGGGTTTTCGCAGTTGAGAGTTATAAAAGAAAGATAAAGTGAATGGAGAAGTCACTTATGTGATAATTGATTTGTGGAGTCGAATTGGAGAGATTGGTGAGCTAAGTTGGGGTTGAGCACATGCTCGGCTAACTGGTGTATTTCGGCAGCGAAATCTATCTGCCCTAGTTCATCATCAGGTTGGATCATCCAGGTTCAGCACTAGTTCATCATCGGGTTACATTCAAATGTTATTCCGGGAGGTTGATTATTCATCCAGCCAGAGGGTTTCACCGTGATTAGAGACAAAGCAATTTGTTTTCCTACCTACAGGGTTTAGAACTTCTGCATGCTGCTTCCATCATCATCATAGGGGTATTATAACCCTAGTGCACATCATTCGGGCTTCCAGCAGCAGCTTATTTATTATTCTGGAGCTTATATAGTTTGAGAGGAGGGCGCATTCACCTGTGGAGGACGATTTGGTGTATCTTCGTATTCCTCTGGCAGAATCCTTGCATGCTGGGACCAGTCTCTTCACCATCAGTTGATCTATATACTGGTATGTACATGCATTGATTTCTCCTATTTTATAGCATCTCAGTATTTTTCTAGGGCACATATTTGCATGCAACTGCATGCATGCAAAGTTCGAGGTTTGCTTCCCTATTTGATTAAGGAGTAAGTCTATTAGCCATCTACAGTATACACATAAACAGGAAAATATCAGTTTGGGATATTACATGTTGATGTTCATGTTTAGCTTGTTTTTTACACGTTCTTTGCAACACATAGCAAATGGAATCAAATCTTAAGGCTCATAGAGACCCTTTTTTCTTTCTTTTGGAAACTTCACGTAGTACAACTCCTTTAGATACAAATATCATAAGGCCTTCTCCTTAGTAGATAATAGAATTGAATTCCCTTCTTTTATTCGAGATTGAGGTATGCCTACTTTCAAGCCCTGCTTCTTGGTAGATCATTGTAAACTTCCAGAGTTATCTACACATTCTTTTAATCCTGCCCCTATGTAGATAAACTCATTTCTATTGCAACAACATCTCCACTAGAGACCCATCACCTTAGATATCCCCACTCCTTCGAGGCCATCTCCTTTGCAGATCAATATCTCAAAGTAGCTCCCACTATAGCAATATATCTGTCCTTTGTTTCCTCTCAACAATCATTCTTGATAGCACATGTTTAGGTTTATATTTATAGGTTCCTCTCCAAACATATATACTTTGTGCACTAGTGACCTCTACTTGGTTTGTAAACTTCCTTACTTTGAGGGCCACCCAAGGTGTGGGGTGTCTTCCACTCAATGAAATATCACAACACCGCCACCACCAAAGGTTGTAACATTTTAGGGTTTCATTTTTCCTTGTACCCGATATACAGACAAAGGAACTCATGATAATTTTTTAGAGACATTTATTAATTTATGTCTAGAGGATTTCACCAAAGAAGATCATCGAACTTGCAATTGATACAACAAATTAGGGCATAAAATTGACTCTCTTATGACAACCAACACAAATTTAAGTTTTTTGTTTGCATTCGAGTGATGTTATGTACACTTGTTCTTTTCAACATTATGAAGGAAAGGTAACATTATGTCTATATTTATTAATGGAGATGTTCAATGTTTACATTATTCAATATGTAGGTTTCTTGTGTGTTTTGGAAGGGCTCTTTAAACCTCTAATCCTTATACCCATCAAGGTCCCTGCAATCGATTTATTTTTCTACTTCTATAGCAAGCTAAGAACTCAAATGTTGCATGACTCTATCATAGGTGTGTTCTAACTTACTCTAGTTTCTAGCACCTATATCAATACTAAATAGATCATGCTATAGTGATATCTTCTTTCATATAATTATCTTATATCATTATTCAAATAATGTTTGGAGGAAATCAACCCCTATATTATTCCCTCATGCAATATTGTTGCTACACTCTTCATATTGACTTGCTCTCCTTTGTTCTTTCCTTTATGCGATGACTCAAACCACTCATACTCCATAGATGCAATACACCAATTTTTTCGCTATTGCACTCTCCTCAATCCAATTACTTATACAAGATACAAATGACAAATATTTTAAGCTCAACTATGTATCTACCTATTTTTTCACCCAAATTCGTGAGATTTGCATACTTGCTAACCTATTTGAGATTCAGAAGATCCTCATCCATATGAAGCACCTCTTTGAGATTCCCTAATCATCAAACCCACACGACACACATATTCTCCCTTAGATGTCATAATCATCCCACCTATTTTTGAGGTCATGCTCACATTGCACACCTCTTTTCCCTCTCACATCATCATTGTCCCGTGTCTTTTGAAGGACCTTCTTGGTTACCTAGTCTCCCTACATTCTACACTGTCCAAATATGTTCCTTCTCATCGATGTTATTGACCCATGCCCCTTTAGTAATCTTAGGGAAACACAATAACCATTAGTCTAGTCCTAGTTAATATATTCTCACCTCTCCCACATAAGGAAAGGAGAACAATAAATTAACAATATCTACACAATGCAATAAGAAGTTGATGAGGAGGTATTGCAACAACCCATCATTGATCACACACAACATCCCTCCATAGAAATATTAACATATTCAGGTGAACACCTAGTTTTTGAGATAGATGACCATGGCCAAATGTTAATCATAGATCAAACACTTGTAATGGAGAAATATGAAAGCAAGATCCAAGCATTGACTAGAGACTATGAGCAACCAAAGGATGAATTTCATGAGGCCTATATGTGTCCATGAGGATTTTCTTTCCCACATGAAAGCTTAATAATTACCTAATTTTCAAAATCTTACAAGCTAATTCTATGTAGTGATACATTATTGAGATCACAAAGCTCTAATAAAATCAATATATGGATAAGAAGTTGTGGTTTTATTCAATGTCAAATTGTGACTATTAAAATCTAGACCTTATAGAATGATTATCATAATATTTCAAAAGAGGTTTGTTCCCAGTTATTTCCCAATATTAGTGGGAGAACCTCTATCGTGCAGTCAATCAGTGTATGGTACGAGGAACTCAAGACAAAGTACATTGAATAGAGTAAACCATGACAACAAATTTACAATGAATCATTGGATCTATAAGGAATAATATGAGTTGTCTATCATTGTTTCCCATTGAGTACATAAGAGATTGAAACCATAAATTCTTTTATAGTTGCATTTGATAAATCTAAAGATAATGACTTTAATATAAATATCAATGGCACTTCGAAAAACAAATTCAAATTTGATCATGTTTTCACCATGGAATATAATCATGAGGAGGTCTATGGAGATATTTACCCATTTATTGTCTTAGGTTTAAATGGGTATAATACTTGTATCTTTACATATGGAAAAAATATATTTGATAGCAACATATTGTAATTGATTCTACATAAGCATCAATAAGGACTATCCCTCCCATTTGGTTTTGATTTAGGTACACATCACTATGAAAACATGGCTTAGGTTCAATCGAATGACACACCATCAATGCATGTAGGATGTAACTACCAAATTTTGCATTCATATATGCCCAAAAGTCCTAGAAAGGAATTCCACAATGCTAACAATTTTTATCCTATGGAAGGGAGCCTTCACAATTTTATTCTAGCTCAAGTTTAACTCCCAAGATCACTCTATGTACACATTACAAATTTAATGAGAAAGAAGTGGAATTGAATTAAGGCATGCTTTGCACCACTCTTATAGTTAGAAACATTTCAAATAAGTGAAACTTGGGGTAACAATTTTGCCAATTTCAATAGAGTTGAAGTTACTCTAAAATAGTGACAAAGATTGACATAACAAAATGCCATGGGAAGGGATTAACTCAAATAAGATTGGTGAAGTAAATGATGCCCAATTGTAGTGATCAGTGGTATTGTTAGAACTTTGGTATTTCTTTATAGCATTGGAAATTTCTACCAACCATATATGAACCTCCTTTTAACGACCCCTAACGCATGCCCCCCACTTTTGTTGTAGGTCACTAGAATGGAGGGATTCATAATAATAGTTATATTTGTAGTAGCCCAAGGATTGGAGACGACCCTTCCATTTGCACTCATTGTGGGAATAATGAAAGTGTTGGTAGAAGTGTTTATATGAATACATCCATTGCTCATGAAGTCACAACCAACCAAAACTTGGAGTAGGTAACCTCCATTACAAAGGAATTCTTAATATTAGATGTCATTGTAGTTGACATCAAGGAACTAATACATGCTTTCTATTTTCATTGTTGTAGGGAACCCATATGTGGAGTATTTTCCTTTGGCCTTGTATAAAAATTGTTCAGTGGCTATGGCCATTATAGAGCTTGGTCTTCATATGTATGATCACGCTTAGTTGTTCAACTCTATTCATGCCACACTTTGTCTCCTTGGCGAGCATTGCCTAATAGTTATAGACATTCAATTCTATGCCTAATACCTATGTATATGTGGGGAAATATATTTTTATTGGAAACTTTGTCGATTTGGAGATATACAACCTTTTCTAAACCAAGAGGAAAGTGAAGTGGGGCACTTGTAGTGTAAACTAGGAGTAATGAAAAGAATAGAGTAGACTGGTATATTATTCCAACAACTATTCAATAATTGAAGTATTTATTAGGATAAATCAGAATCAATTAGTTAGGTAGCCATGATTTGTTATTGTTTTGATAGTTGTTGGCATTGTCAACTTTGATCGCCTAATGGTTAACATTGTAAACTTTAACCTCTAATTGTAATAGTTATTGCACCAAGAGTAATGAGGTGCTCTACAACCCAATATTGGGGAGATATTGTCACATAACATTATGTAACGTGAAATATTTTTTAATAATAAAAAAATTAAAAAAATACTATTAAAATTAAAATAAAAAAACGAAAACATGTCGGCTTAAAAAATTTACATATGTTTTAATGAAAATTAACATCCTAGTATGAGGGAGACGTTGTAACATAACATTATGTAATGTGACATATTTTTATAATATTAAAATTAAAAATTAAAAAAATGAAAACATGTCAGTTTAATTTTTTTTTATATATGTTTTAATAAAAATTAACCGCCCGGTATGAAAGAGATGTTGTCATGTAAAGTTATGTAATCTGACATATTTTAATAATAATAAAAAAAAACTAATATTAAAATTAAAAATTAAAAAATTTACATATGTTTTAGTGAAAATTAAATATATTATATGTTAATTTAATCATCATGATTATCGATGAGGTGTAAATTCTTTTGGATATGTAAAAAATTAAGACTAAGAAAAAAATTACACCTCAATAAATTGGATACCTCTCGGTGCTTGATAGATATGGGTTTAAGATGGATCTATGTTGGTTTGTGTTTATCTTGATGTTTGGCTTGTTTTTTGCACCTCCTTCTTTGTGGCATGTACCAACTTTAAATTTTATCGTCACAAATGATGTAATCATTTCAATTTAATGTTAGCTACACCAACCATTTATGATGAAGCAAAAAGCATTTTCTTGCAATGCATATTTGCATATGCTTTGATTACTATGCATTAGCTTCTTAAGCATGGGATTGTTACTACTTCATGCACACAATTGCCATGCTAGTGATATAAACCATTCATGGATCCTCCATAGACAAGCACATTAAAAAAACTACAATCGAGCTATCACTATAATTTTATTGAGGTCATTGTCAGTAAGAAGATTTTGAAATCATCACATCATCATAACATAAGGAAATAAAATGATACTCAAAGCGTATCAAACTAAATCTAGTCATCTAGCTAAACTCAAAGTAGATATTAAGTATCCATCTCACTGTATGCATTCAATTGAGTACAAAACATTGATGATAAAAACAAGTGCATTCAATGATGGACTAAGTTTTATTTAGAGTACCTTTAAGGTGATATGAGCAATCACTGTTTTCCTTTGCATGCTGTGAGAGTGATTATGGATAATAGGAATTCATGGACATAAAGTAACACTAAGTAGAGACATTTGAGAACTCGCAATATTCTTTTGCGTACTATCATTATTATGTTACAAATAATAAATGACCAAAGGCAAGGAGAGAAGCAATCATTGATAAATAATCATTGAATTGAAATTTTCATGAAATAAGTAATATAAAATAAACAAAGAAGTGTTGGAATATCTAATCTTCATGCCAAAACCAATCACTTCAAGACTAATGTGTCTAACTTTATGGAGAAAATAAATATGATTGACTCATAAAAAACCTTGCTCATAACCAAAGCAAGTTTAGCAACGAGACATGTCAATCACCAATGAAACAATGTAAGATCTCAAAGTCCTGCTTAGTCAAATAAGATAATTGTTACGTTCTTAAAGACAAACATTATCCAGTTACTCAACCAAACTTTTTTTTTAACGGAAACGGTTGAGATTTTTTTTATTATATATAAAAAAAGTAGATTACAAAATACATATCGGATTGCTCCCAAGATGGGACAAGATCCACTACTCCTTGGTCATCCTTAGCTAGCTTGTAACTATCATGAAATTTTCCTAAACAATGGAAGCTATACCTCCTTACAAATTTCCCAAGTAGTAATATGCAGAAGTACATTGTAAAAACTAAACAGAGCTAAGGGATCCATATATTTTCAAGAATGCCATTATCCTTCTCTAAAACTCTGCAACTCAAGCCAACCCCTTTATTAGCCATTCTACCCACCTAATGATTTTGGCCTCTCAAGACATGAAGGAAGGTAATTGTTTTAAATTCCTTGACTATACACAAGAGGGGTGATGCATCTTGGAGGATGGACTCTTATCATTTCTAGAAATACTTCTTGCTTCTCTAATAACAATTAGTGAATCTCCAATGATGCCCATCTCCTCAATCCCGATATCTCTGGCCAGCTCCAACCCTTTAATTAAAGCGAGCCATTCCACTCCATTATTCGTTGTTCTCTCGATGCCCAGGCATATTATTTTTGCTTGTTCCCCATGGGATCGAAAATTACTCCACCTGCTCCTCCTAGCCCTAGATTTCCTTTCGAGGCATCGTAAAAAAACAAAGAACTACTTCCTATCTTAGCCCACTAATTTTGAAAATCTTCATTGCTCATCCTTATCTTCCAGCTCAAAAGACTTGGCTTCTTTGTGGGATTTGACCAGAAACGAGATGAAGGATGCCCAAGGAGGTCTTCCATACATTCTCTTTCTTCAAAAATTAGAGGTTCCTTGTTTATGCTTTTCCTCTCGTGGATAAAAAGTCCAACCAAAGGGCCTTTACCAAGACATAAAATTTATTAGTGCTTGAGATTATTCCTTCGAATATTTCCTTGTTGCTCGTGGTCCAAATTTTCCAGCAAATAAATCTTGGAAGAGCTTCCCATGCTCTAGCAATGTCCAATTTTTGGTTGAAGGAGCCTTGATAGTCTTTCCAACTGAAGAATAGATCGTTTCAGTTTGTTGCATTGTAATGTTCATTTTTAAATCTCTGAGCGCATTACTCCAGACTTGTTGCGTGAAATTACATTCAGTGAACACATGCTCCAAGCTTTCCTCCGCCTCTTTGCACAGGATGCGGCGAATCAACCCTACGATTCCTCTCTTCCTCAAATTCTCAGTTGTGAGAGTTTTTTTGTGTGCAAGAATCCAAAAAAATACGTTGATCTTTGGTAGACCATCGCTGCACCATATCTTATTCCATTTGTTGTTTTTAACATACCTGTTCTTATTTCTATATACCATTCGATATCCTTCCTTCACCGTGTAAACACTAGTCTTTACCCAGTTGCGACTATCCTTTAAATTTTTGCGTATTGTTGCATGCCCATGCAGCATTGTGAGGAGTGCTCTGTAGTCGATTTGGAGATGCGCCGGGAGATCTAGACTCTTCCACCCTTTCCATCTCCCACTGCTTGCCTAGTTTGATAAATCGTGGAGAGTGTTGATGTTGTCGCCATTGAGCCAAGTCTTCAGCTCATTTAATTCCTGACAAAAATTAGCCAGGGAATTCTTTCCAAGATTATCATGTCAGATTTTGATTTTTTTCCCATTTCTTGCTTCCCAATACATATGGATGATGTACGCAGCTTTTTTTTGCAAAGCTCCCAAATTGTAGACCCATCTCTTCTCATGTTCATATTCTCAACACAACTTCTTCTGCTACCTACCATGTATTTTTTCTACAGCGCATTTTTCTACCAAGCGTTATCTTTGAAATGATTCTCCATAAAAAAATTGCACCAAGAGCTAGTTTCATGGCTTGTGGATCTCTTACTCCTGCTCCGCCACAATTCTTTGGGTTGCACACGGTTTCCCAGCATATTAGATTAATTTTTTTGTGTGTTAGTGGCATTTCCGGATCTCTCTATTGATTTGATGTACAAGTTGATTAGGAGCAAAAGATATTGAGCAGACATATATCAGATAGGCAAAGAGGAAGGATTTTATAATCATCAATTTTCCTGCTGGGTTGAGCCATATGGTTCCCCAAGAATTGATTTTTATTTTATTTTTTCAATCAAACCATGCCAATCTGCCTACTTTTTTTCCCTTTGAATATGGGAATGCCCAAATAATTGAATGAATTCTAGTCTGTAAGTCCCTCGAAACCAAGGATTCTTGATATCCTTGTCATGTTTCCAGGTAGGCAGTTCCAACCATAAGCTTTTGATTTAGAAACGTTGATATTACCATCCGATTCTTTGAGGAAGGTGGAGAGAACTCTCTTGAACCTTTCTGCTATGACCGTGGATGCGCCCCCAAGTAAAATTGTGTCATCAATGAATTGTGCATGATTTGTAGATCTAACTCCCCTTGCAATTGTCAAACCTTTGAGATCCCCACTATCTTGTTGTTGCTGCATCTTTATGCTCATAGAATCCATTACCAGGATGTAGAGATATGTAGACAAAGGGAGGCCTTGGTGAATGCCCCTAGAGGCTTGGAAGAACTTGGTTGGCCTACCATTTACTAGAGGAGCAATCTAGGGATCGCTGATGCAAGATTTAATCCATCTAATGAACCTTATAGAAAAACCAAACTTTGACATGATTTCAAACCGAAAGAAGTGATTTACTTGATCAAAAGTGTTAGCCATATCGAGCTTTATAGCCATACCTTGTTGCTTGCGTTCCATGCTAGAGTGGATTTCTTCCTGGACAATAATGATGTTGTCTAGTACTTGACGCCCATCAACAAATCCTACCTGTGTATTTGAAATGAGTCTTCCCATGATTTTCTTCATTCTTGTGGCTAGAATTTTTGACAGGATTTTGTAAGAGGTATTACAAAGTGAGATAGGCCTGAAGCGGTCTATTGTCATTGTTAACCCAAAAAATCCCTCACTCGGCTGTACATGGCCTACACCACCCAAGGACACCCATGCACGACCCTCATTTCACCCCATTGGACCCCCACACCTTAAAAAAGGCTTAAGAATGAGCAAAAGGGCTTAAAACCCCCAAAAAAGAGCCTAAATAGTTCTCCTAGGGGCTAAAGCCTCCAAAAAGGGGCTAAAACCCCTCAAAGGAGCTAAAAACCCCAAAAGGAGCTAAAGATAGGGCGAAAGGGGCTAAAAGCCCAAAAAAGGGGCTAAAGCCCCAACCAAGGGCTTAAAACCCTAAAAAGCCCTTAAAAAGCTATAAATAGAGGGGTGGGGGTCACTCTCAAAACACTTCTCCCTTGCATATTGTTATGCTGCCCGTGGATGCCTTGAGACCCTTTGTCTCTCAAGCCACCCACACTCCCTCTCCTCCATTCTCCATTGAGCCATAACTCCCCCATCCAAGAGAGGTGCTTCTCCAAGCGAGGGCATGGTGGTCCATTCCACCCAAAGAGAAGGTGTTGCAGCTGGAACAATTTTCCCAAAATTCAAAAATTTCGAGACCCTCCTTTTGCTCATATTGGTTTGATTTTCTCCTTTGATTTGATTTAATGATTCTTCAGAAAGACTTTTCCTAATGCTTGAAATGATCCACAACTTGTTTAAGTTTACCTTTGCCTTTGAATGCATTTTTCAAGTGTTTGAGTCGGAAGTTTATTTGCATGCGCTCCCACTGTTGCGGAGAAATAATAAGCTTTAGCTTCGATATTTTTCTCCGATGCTTTTTGTATCAATCGGCTGACTTTTGGATTTACGTCGAAACATTTTGTTCCTACGTTGTCCGTAGTTGCGGACGACGGACTATGAAGTCCCCCGATAAACGCATCAGCTTTTCAACCCCGCTTTGTTGTTTCATTAATCCTTAATTTTTCGGCTTCCACCGTTGCGGCTGTAGCAAGCTCTATCTTTCCGATCATTAAGTTGATTTTTTCCTTCGATTTAGAGTTTACTTATTGTGGAATGTGATGTCCTTTTTGTTTCCGCCGTTGCGGCCCCTTATCTTTTATCGCTCCGACAATTAGTCTTGCGAGCTTCGATGCGTTATTGAGTTCTCTCGGATGTTTCCAGTTGTTCTCCTAGTTGTTCCACCACCCAACGTTGCGGAAGGAGATGTCTTGTGACCTCCGATCCTTGTGCTTCTGCCGTCTATTTTTTTTTCCGCCACTTATGGTTGACCATATATATATGTATGGGGTCAAGCATGCTATTTATTTTATTACTATTTTGGACTGTCGTGCACTGTCGTTCCACTTGAGCTCGGTCGGACCCCCGTTGTCGGTGCACCCCCGTTTCGAGGTGGCTCAACCGTGGAAGCTTAACAGTCCTCTTCCCATCGGTCACGCAGTAGTGCCAGGTAGGCTCTTATATGCATTATCCCATTTCGTTCAAGCGTTTTGATGATTGTTCCACGGTTAGGTTTTTTAACGACCATTTTCCCTTGGCCCCGTCGTTTACATGTATATATGCTGGGAGGGGGATAGCATAACTGTCAGTGGGGAGTTTTCATGGCCCACGGGGTGATTTTCCTCCATTGCCGTTATGTGTTCGACCCTGCGCTTGGTGGTCGGGGAAATTGGTGCAGACAGTCGTTACGCTGTCTGCAGCAGTCTGCCCTGTATTATGATAGGTCATTAGGAGAAGGTTTTTCATGGTCCCCTTGTGAGTATTGGACTGGTTGCCCCTCTCATGTTGCCCACATCCTTAAACCACACCGTGTTTACCCCGCTGTTTTGAAGCGACCCAGTTCATGGTCGGTGTCGAACCTGAGCCGGTCCGGGGGAGTGTATCACCGCACAGCGTTATATTGACCATAGATTGCGTGGATAGTATTTTAGTTGAGGCATCCCGTTGAGTGTCTTGAATAGGTGCCCCGATCATTCTACGCAGCGCACCAGTCATGGCGCCCACAGAGAGCCCGAGGTCTCTTCATTCTAACGTAGATTTTGTTTCTCACTTAAATCTTTTTAGTTAAGCCATTTTCAGTGGTAGACAGAAGTATTTGCATGCACATATTTGCTTCATTTAATTAATTGCCATCATGGTATACACAGATGAGGTAAAACATTTTTCGTTGTTATTTTAATCTCTGCAAATTATCTAGAAATAGCCTAACAACGACAATTTTATACGTTACAGGAAGATTCCGAACTCAAAATGTCAAAGCGCCAAAAGAAGAAGGCCCCTATGGTCGAAGAGGATCCCGACATAGAAGTCATTACCAAGACCAAATACATTTATGAAGATACCAAATGTATAACTGGTGTCAAGCCTGAGTATCAGTGGGGAGACATCTACAGGTTGATCATGCGCCAAGAGGTACCCGATATAGGCTTTGAGGAAGAGGGCATATATGCCAATATAGAAAGGTCTTCACTGATGAAGATTGCTACAAGACCTGAGCTTTTTCTATGCTCTGAAGTAATTGGGTGGATTCTGCCT
The DNA here is from genome assembly GCA_001517045.1 of Pseudotsuga menziesii. Lineage (NCBI taxonomy): Eukaryota > Viridiplantae > Streptophyta > Pinopsida > Pinales > Pinaceae > Pseudotsuga > Pseudotsuga menziesii. The sequence goes on along the minus strand of LPNX011209275.1, from coordinate 95,339 downwards.
AGGGCAGATGTAACCACCATCATCCTTGAGAATGTTGACAAACAAGGCTATGCTGCCTATAGCCCAGGATATGTAGCCCTGGCCTACCACCTGCTCGAAGCAAAAATATTTTCAACTAAAGATTGGCTAAAAAACATCAGAATGGACCTCGTTGATACCTACAAGAGGATGCTCTTACCTGGAAGAAACTTTAGAACTAGGCCAACGGGAGAATATGATACTGCGAGCTTAAGGACCCCTTATAGGTTCATTGCCTTGCTCAATAGAATTTTTGGAAGAACTCATGGAAAAAGCTTCAAATTGGAGTGGATGCCGATTATTTTTTATGTCGCGACCCAGGGGACCATTTTCAACTGGGCCAACATAGTGTCGAATAGTCTTTCATCTTGTATGGCCTCAGCTGTGGGAGAAGTGTCCCAAAAGAGGTCAGAATTTTACATGAGCGCCATACTCATTGATTGCATACTGTGCAATCAACATTTCCCTGGCCTTAGGTGCATTTGGGACCGAGAAAGGATACCTGTCTACTCCGCATACAAGCCACTGTGGGCTCATAAGTACCACAGTCACTACCGAGAAGTCTGTGAACATTTTATCATGCCATTGTATACCCTCATTTTCCTGAAAGAATGTGATTGCATGTCTGAAGAGGCACTGCAGGTAATCGAAGAATATGCGGATTATTACCTGACGGAGGATGGGCTCTACTTCAAAATGTTCGGGGGTTTCAAAGCACCCTCCCTACTGCCCAAATATGCCACAGACTACATCGTTCATAAAGAGGCAGTTAGGCAAGTCTTCCTCGATGGCATAGGAAGCTTTTTATTTGAACATAAGAAGGTTGCTTATCCCCCTTTGCCTTTCAAGTTGGGGAGTTACAAGTTTACCAGAGTCAAAAAGGCAAATGAGTTCATGGAGGAGTTGGAAAAGTTTCATTTTGGGGAAATGCCCTTCCATAGAAATGACTCCCACAACAAAGTGGCTGAACACTGCAAAGAGAACAATGTGCATTTCGAATATACTCACCATTGGGACAGAGAAGAGTCCGTCTTCCGTAGTGCATTGAACTTGATAGCCTTGAGGAGAAGGTTCAAAAAGAAGATCACCACCAAAGGTGGGAAGGGGCAGGATGAACAAGCAAAAGCCAATGAAGAAACCAGGAAAAGAAATGAAGAAGCCCAAAGGTTAGCCCAAGAAGCTGAAGGGTGGCTGAAGGGAGAAGAGGAAGAAAAATGAAGAGCTGCATAAGAGGTAGCCAAAAAAGCAGAGGAAGATGCAAGAATTGAAGAAGAAGAAAGGAAAAAGAAGCTTGATGAGGAGCTTCAGAAACAGGAGGCAGAAAGGATGAAGTTGACCCAGACAGTGACAGGACATTCAGCCTCTGACATTCAGACCTAGGACGTAGAGAACCCTGAGGTTCAAGACCTAGAGGTACCTGCTGGTAGCACGCCTGGACAATCTATGGCCCCAATGCTTAAACTGGTCCCCTTTGAACATAAGATAGGGGAAGAAATCCCTGATTTTAATACTATCTTCTATGACAAGGAAATAAAGAGGATAGTGAAGAGAACTGAAAAGAAGGTAGAAACAAGAGGTATGTCTAGGAAGATGATAACTAATATGACTGTTGTATATGGAACAGACCAAGACCCCAGACTCACTATTCGAGCAGGAGCTGCATTGATCCATGCTTCGGAGGACAATGTGGACAAGATAATGATAGATCTAGAGCAAACTAAGAAGTCTTCTTCTCAACTGAAAGACACACTAAGAAAAGAGAGAGAAGAAAGCGGAAAGTTGAAGAGAAAATTTGAAGACATGCAAAAGGAGATGAAGTATTCGAAGGCTAAACTGCAGGTTCTCCAAGTAGAGAGAAGATCTATGGAGACTGCACAAGAATGTCTGGAAAAAATACAACAAGAATATCATGAGTTAAAGGCGGAGAAAGAACAACTGCTAGGAAAAATAGAGGATCTGGAGCTGCATAAGACCGCCTTGGAGGCAAATAAGAGGCAATCTCAGGAACAAGAGACAAAACTTCAAGAGCAAATTACCTCACTAACAGTAGCTTTAGAGGAAGCAAAAGAGCAGTGGGTCGATCTCCAACCTTTCAAGGAACATGTGCTGGCACAAAAGGCCAAGATGCTTCAGCTGCAAACCGCCATAGAAGAGGAAAGATGCAAAGTGTTGCAAATAGATGGTCGATTGGAGGAGATTCTGGAAACCTCCTCATATTTTTTTGATAGATCTCAGGACATCCTGGAAGTCCTGACAGCAAGGATGGCAAGGCTAGAGAATGATGAGGAAACTCCTGCAGAGCTGCCCTCGAAAGATAGACAAGCCCTAAAGCAGGATTATGACTTATTGGAGTTTGCCATTAACACAGCCGAGGAATTCAAAAAGGCTGTTAGAAAAATGAAAGGGGCATGTACAGAATTATTCAGGAGGCTCCTGATTACCTATAACCGATGCCAAGTAGAAGCTGAGCAGAGAATAGAGGCTTTTCCGGACCACAACTTGTTTGTGGAAATTTTGCAGAGAAGGTACCAAGAGGAGGAAGGAAAAATACAACACATTGAAGATCTTGATGACCAGACTTTAAGGAATGAAGTAGATCATTCCGCGATCAGTGTGCAGCTATTAGAGGATCAGCTTCATTTGAGTGCGGCCAGAATTGAAGTCATCAAGAACCAGGCCGTGAAGTTCGAGATAAACATTCGTTTTTTGGAACCTTCTGAGTTTGAAGGAATCGCCTCAGAGGCTTTAGTTTGGAAGAAATTTCTGAACGCTCAAGTGGGGTCCTCCTCATGAATGATTGATTCACTTTTGTAATATGTAATGATTTTGTAAACACTTGATGAAATTAAAATTTTGGGAGACGAAGAGTTGAGGAAGCCCAAAGGTTATTTGTGGGTAACCCAACAGTCTCATCCTTTTGGTATAAATATAGAGGACTTAGGAGAACAAAGGGATTTTTCCCAGTAAGACAAGTAAAGAGATATTGTAAGAAGAACTAATTTTTTTTGCAATAAAGAATTATTGTTTGCCTGACGGAGAAAGTTTGGTGGGACATTCAAATGTTATGCTGTGGATTGGTGGAAGATGAACTATTTCGTTTTTCAGTTTTTTTCCATTAACTGTGAGATCATTCTAACTCTAAGGGCCTATGTTCTTGTTTGAATGATTTCTCGTTTATTCTGTGAAATTACCACCATGAGTAATGAATGTTGTTCATAAGCAATTAGCTATCTGATTGTCTAAATATCTTTAATAGTTCATGTGTTGTATGAAGGAATATCAGCTATCTGAAATCTCTCTGTATAATGCATGTACAATATACATTATTCATTGATAAGTTACATTTCAGCTCCCCGAGGATAGGTAGATAGTTAGATTTACTTTATTTCTGTGTACGTGATTTAGATGCTTGTGAGTTCTAAGACAAAAGGTAAGAACCTGCGCATCACTTTGTGACTACTCCTTGCATCCTTTATCACCTTGCATGTTAATTAGGCACGTGCATATCATACTTTAAGTCAAAATACAAAAATATATATACGGTGGACCGGGTCGCAACCGGTAAACCCTTTTAGTTTTGTTACTTGACCTACAGTAGCTGGACTGCAAACCGGATGGATTCCCTACACCAAACAGTCATGGGCTAGTTGGGAACGTTGACTGGGGAGAATCCCTTGCTGTTGTTGCTTGTGAATTTTCAGGCCTCAACAGTTTCTGGCGCTAGAAGGAGGGCCGCCAGTGCATGGCTGGCCAAGGAAACCTATTTTCCCAAGATTACCCCACCAGTAATAATTTGGAAGCTTTTGACCTGACTCAAGTACTTAGAATCTGGAAGAACTTGTAGAAGCAGACTTATAGGTTTCGGTTCCACCTTTGAAGCAAGTAAGCCCGGTTTCACCTTACGTTGCTCCTTACTCAGTTTCCTGTTATCTCACCTTTGCTCATGGCTGGTATAAATGTGAATCATCCCAACCCACCGCCGGCTTGGAAAGCTAGATCACCTTTGAACCTAACACCTCCATTGCATAACCTACCTCAAGATTTTGAGAAGTTACTGCCTAAGTTTAACCCCGATGAAAAGACTGATGTAGATGACCACTTGCAAAGTTTCTATTTAGCAATAGAAGGGTTAAGGGCCGGGGAATAAGAGGATGTTGTCTGTAGATTGTTCCCACATACCCTTAAAGGAGCAGTAGCATCCTGGTATTTCGGTTTGCCTGCAAACTCTATTCCCGATTGGGATACCTTTGAAAGGATTTTCAGAAGTAAATACGCAGCTCAAAAGACACATGCATCCCTAATTGGTATGAACCCTTCTAACCCTTGAACCTTGTTTAATTCATGCTTACATAAGTGTTATATATCAGCCTTTATACCCCTAGTACGTTGGTGGCCTCGACCCCAGCCATAGGAACACTTTACCTAACAACATTACTGGACCAATGTATTTGTCAACAACAAATAGTAATCTGAGACATATATGCATGAGCATATTGTACATAACATTTTTTTTCCATGTCATATTTGATAAGTAAACAAAGTGCAATATCTTATAGATTTCATAGCAGACTTCACTAGCATTAACCTGATGGTATGAGGTAGGATTTAACTTTAGGTATAGCAAAATTACTTTCTATATTTTGTGTTTCCTTTATTTTGCATCCCAAAACAATGCAAGGACTCAAAGAATTTATGGTAGTAACATTGGAAAATTCAATTGTTTGTAATATAAAAGTAATCATAACAAAACACTGCCTCTTTTTTTTGTAAATTGAATAGGAGAATGGCATCGCTTCAAAGTTTTTTATAATGAATTTTATCTTTTATAGATATCAAGAATAAGAAAAATCTCTTTATTTGGCAACATTTTGAAAGCAAGATATCAAAACGATAATAATAATACTAACGCGGAAAGGGAATCAAACTACATAGAAAATCCTCACTTTAGAAAAGAAAAGGATGTAGCATTTTTATATGCAATTTCCAAATCACATGTGAATGCATTTTTCCAATGGGAGACAATGGAAATCAGCTAAAACAACCAACTTATAGAGGAATGCATAAGTACATGATATAGAACGAATATCTAGTATAAAGCAATATGTATTTTTTTCAATGCTATTCCATTTGTTCGTGTCATAATTACTTGTTACAGAAAAGAAGTCGGTAGTAGTCCCCAGTCTACTTGTTGTACAGTAGAATCGAAAAAGAAGAAATCTTGTGTAAACATTATCTTTTTCCTTTTACTTTATGTATCAATGAAAAGCACCATTGCTTCATAAGTATATAACAATTTCTATTTCTCAAAGTCTAGTAATAAAAATAGATGTTTTGGCTTTGGTATTGTCAATAGGAACTACTAGAACAAGCTACAAAGAACTTTTGAAAACGAGAATAGGTTTCTATATTGGTGAAATTGGAGCTAGTTTTGTATGCAAAAGTTTGTTTCTTTCCTAGAAACAACAAATATCTGTGACAAGTTTTGGTGCAACTTTCAGATTTTATGTACATCAATGATGGTGTTGTCAGCTGCCAATGTGAAAATGCCTACTTGGGACAACTCGTGTAGCTGGACAATAGTTACCGAAACACTCTTTGAGTAGTTTATGTATGAGACTTTATCAATGTCTAGACATAATGCTTAAATTGCTTCACCAGTCAATGCACACTCAATTGGACCATCATTTGTTTCCAAAATCCGTTCAACTGTATTCACATATGCAATTTATGTTGCCTCTTTACAAACTGTGCAAGTTGGTAAATTGTGTGCCATTCAATGACTGCACTTGGTGCAGATTTGTTGGAAGGGAGACACAGAATCATTGCTCTCTTTTAGCAAGCCCTGCAACTATATTCAAAGATGTTTTGTTTGTGTTATGATATTTGAAAATGTTGTTTTATTAAAGAAGCAATATTAAAAGAGTAGTTGAAACAACAAATTTTCTATTTCATAGTAAATTGGAAAGATACATTGCAACAAAAGAAGTGGTCAATTACTGCGGTCTTTGAGTAGAGAATAGTGCGCAATGTTTGTTTTGCATTTTCATAATTCAGAACATCTATAAATGTAGTTGCATAACATCGTATTACTTGACTACCTTTTGGGCCAATTCTTAGAACATTTTTGAACAAATACACTGGTGGAATATTAGACAAAAGTTGTTCCTATGATTTGTTCCGCTAGGCCTTTCCAATTTTCATTAATTTGCACATGCTTGGAATACAATAAATCATTTAGGACGTGTTTACTGGAATATGTGTGGTTATTTGATTAAAATGCTAAACATTACAAAAAAAGACAATTGGAAAAAAAGCTATCCAAGAGAAGGAAATAATACATAACATAAGTAGAATGCATAACATGTTGTTGATTTTCCCTTTTATAATAATCTCATATTGATTATCCTTTTATTGACAAGCAACTACAAACGCAGATACAGTTCCAACAAAGAATGATTCATTTGATGCTACTAATTCTCTTATGGTGGTATCTGGTCCTAGCATACGATAAGTGAAAACTTGGTTAATAGTTTTGATATTTAATTTGTCAAGGAGGACGATGCAATACTTTGAATCTCCTCTATGACTTGCCCCTCTTTTCTTAAGGCCAAATTCAGTTACCCTTATACTAGTTCCAAGGAAAAACCAATCAATCAAATGAGGGATTAAGTGATTGCTAATGTCCACAATTATCTTCATTAGGTCACCTCTGTTGAAAAGATCAACATGGATTAGTTGTGTTCTTGTTGGCGAAGCCAGGCCTTTGTTTTGCCAAAGTCCATACTATAGGATTACATCTCTTTCGAAAACATTAGTATGTGTTGTTGAGAAAATTTGTATTGTTGTTGATGGATATGTTGGAGCCTTTGCATGGTTATAACCATAAACATTTTTTAATTAGGATCTAGGAAACAAGAAATATTTTAAACCAAATATATATTATATTCATATTTATGCCGATGAAGCATTATAAAGCAAGATTAAGTGCAAGGTTACTATTCGGAAAGAATAAAACTATCTCTTTGTGCCTTTTTTTTGTCTCACTGGTTAATGCTTTTGTTATTTTATTTTGTTTTTCTTGGACATTGCTACTTTCTATTACCGGTATTGGCTGCAAATAATATTTTCTAGGGATGCAATTATAAACCGATAATAAACACAAGAAAAGTAAAATGAAACTAGCTTTTTGATACAACCTAGTAAATGTGTTTCCTTTTTTTTTGATTGTATGCTTAATTGAACCCTATGTACTATGTGATTTGCTTGCAACTAACATTATACATACATTGCTAGTGAAGGACTATGCAAATATGTTTTTTTTACCTTTTTTCCATTCGACTAGTTGATGTTTTTGTTGTTTTTTTTATGCACTTGCTCTGCATTGTTGATAAAAAGAAATAAAATTCTGGAAGATGTTAATTTCATTTTGGGGTTAATAGCAAAAGATTGGAAACATGCATACAAATTGGTATATCAAAGTAAAATGTTTCCCCCAATTATGTTTTATACCTTTTTTTTGTTTCATTGCTTGATTTGGTGTCCATATCTATGCGATGGTTCTCTCTTTTTCTGTTTAGAGAATGCATAGATGCGATTTGTCAGGTGTTGGGATATTGACATGTAATGCAATATTCCTATTGGGAATATGAAAATACCAAACAATGTTGCAAACAAGGGAAAGGACAAATTTGTACATTCTTTGTCAAAGAACAACCAAGGCATTTTTCCATGAAAAAAGAAAGAGGTTAAAAACATAGCCATGTTTTTCCGAATCCAAACAAGATTAGAATATGTTATTCAAACATAACAATGAAAACTAGTAAGAAAGAAGAAAAAGCAAATTTTGGTATCACTCTAAGGACAAGATTTATGTCAAATTTGTTAATGGAAAATAATTTAAGTCATTTCCATTTGTATTGTTTGCAAAACAAGAGGATTTCCCCTATTAATCTATTTAGGAAAAATGTTCGTTGTTTTTCTTAGTTGTAATCAACCTGACAAGGATACATAGGGCCTTTTTGGAGATATCCATTGCGATAATGATATTCAAAGACTCTATGTTACTAAATATCTTTGGGGTGTGTTAGTTTTCTAATCTAAATAAATTTAGTGAAGATTTTACTTTGCTATTTGCTACTAGCAAAGTCAACATGATGTTTTGTGCAATGTTACTTAAGATTTTGCTAGAGCCTTGGAATATTTGCAAAAAGGATAGTAATATTGAGATAATATAGGATAAGTAAGGCTTAGCGGAATCGAACAACATTTTATCGTTGGAAAAGCATAAATGTAAAAAAGAAAAATAAATGAGCAAAGCAAAGCTAACAACGAGTCCAAAATTAAGGATGAAACTTAAAAAAATAAATAAATAAAGGCAACGTCGTACCTTCTTTGGCAATCATTGATTATTATAAAGCAATATCCACAAATGCGTGATATGACATAGGTTTAGTAGGTATGACTAGTTTTTAATAAGGTATATCAAACGATGATGCAAATAGTTCCTAGGTCCACTCTATAGCTTCGTAATAGATTAGAGGTATCCAAACAATTATCATTTTTTTACATATAGTATATAGTAGTTGTCAACAAAAGTAGTTAGGTTAACTACCACATGTGTTCTTAATTTGATGTGGCGGCATCAAAAGATTGGATAAGAGGCAAAAAAAAACCAATGTTGTAAAGGTTATTACATTTCCATGAGATGTAAAATATTTATTGAGTGCTTGATACAGGAAAATAATGACAACACTTCTATGTTTCGTAATAGGTTGCAGGCTTGCAACCCCTCTTTGTGGATTTTTTATATACATTAGATTCTAGTTAGAAATAGAAGTAACAAGGCTAAGTATTTCATTTGTCCATACCGTGACAAGGAAGTATTGCGGGATTTCATATAAGGACAAGTAAAATCAACTAAATTTACTTGGAATAAGGTCCGTAGAGGAGAGCAAGCTTTTAGTGGCCTGGGAGGAGGGATCTCGAAGATGGTTCCAATACAGTGCCGGCAGCAGAGGGTCAGATAGCCGCACGTAATGATATATCAAGGCCGTATTATTAAGAGCTTGTGGTAAGGATGGGTTCCGTTCTAATGCTTGAAAATAATATTCCAAAACCTTTGTATGTTCCCCATTACTTGTATGGAAAAGACGCTACTTTACCCTTCTTAACCAACTTTACCTATTCTAGTGCACGCAGCAACATCAACACCATCTGCTTTTGGTTCAGTTCTAGTTGTGGTGGGTTCTACTATAGTGTTATAGTGGAGGGAGTTGCTGGCTTTGCGAGATGGAATAGCTGTTGGTTGGTTAGGACACCCTATCTTCAAAGATAAGGAGGGAAATGAGCTTTTTGGTCAAGGAAATGAAGGAAAGTGTTGCTTCGGGAAACATGGGTATGGAAAATCTCAAAGAGGGTTATTACATTTTCATTGGATGGGAAAAATGATTGGTTCAACAATTGACAGAGGGAAAATCCTGAGACCATAGAAGATATAAGCAAGGGTGTCTAGCAACAAAGATTGTATATTGAAAGACATATTCAAACATCATAGAAACAAATGGGAACAATAGTATTTTTCTTACCAGTTATTGAAACCAATCAAAGTAAAGGTCCCAAACCTATATTTATTCACACATGGGATATTTCTTTGCTTGTAGAGTATTTCATCTAGAATTGCAATACATAACCTGTGTAAAATTACTTCTTTAATAGATCCCACTAAAGAGAGAAGAAAATGAAGTAGCCTAGCTAGGAAGGCTATCAACATAATAGATAAACCAAAAGCAATTAATGTTGTCATTTGATAAAGCATTATGGTGGACAATGACGAGATCTTGGTGTTGTGTTCCCACTTTATTTTGTTTTGCATTCATATAAATATGGAAAAGTCGGTGATTTTACACATTTAGACTCAAAACGCATATCATTCAACATGGGAAAAAAAATATCAGAATTGCTTATAGATAACAAACATCCAATGCTTATTCAAGGAAAAATATTAAAATCCAAAAGAGTTTCCAAAACATTGCATCTAGCAAGAAAGAAGGCTTCTGTTTAGGCATAGAATGGTTTTTTATTTGTTAATGCAACTAATTACATTGATGAGGTCAAAATTGTTCAATGACAAGACGAGATGAAGGGATGGAAAATCCTTTGGTTCTAGAACCATGTTTAAGGCAAGGCTCTGTTCTAGTTTTCCTGCAGACGATGTCTTTGCCAAGGAGCCAAACATTATAGTTAGTATTGAAGTGGGGTTAGGATAAGACAAATTGTCTCATTCTTTAGTCGAATTAGGTACCAAGATCTACATAAGTGCAAACAAAGGAAAAAATGGGTATTCGCACATGTCTCATATTTTTGCACAACATGCATGGAAATTCATTTTTGAGAAAGATGGTTTTCTAGCTAGAGCACGACAGGAAAATGGATATTTATTTGTTTTGATTCTGGAGCATTCCAACAAACTTTTATAAGCTGCAATTATTTTTCTTTGCAAACGATTTTTCAAAAGCAAATATCTACTACCAAGAGAAAAAAGGAAAATGCAAGAACCGTTGCAACACCAGTTGGCAATTTAGATCCTATTATATTGTTATGCAGTGTTGCAAGAAAGCAACAATATTAGGATCAAATATGCTTAAGCAATCTTCGAGGAGACTACCAAAACACATATATTTTGTCGCTTTTGACCATGAAATATTAAGTGCATTCAAACAAAGCAATATTGGACAATTTTACCGACTTTTTAAAGTTTATTTAGCAATTCATTTGTTTTCCACAATTTATAAATGATAGCAAACTTGGTCAGAGGATTGAATAACTCAAGAAAATTCTATCCTCTGAAGAAATGTAAATGTTGCAAAGAATAATTGACCTAACAAGGAGACAACCGAAACTTGAAAATGTAGGTTTTTTTTCTCAGCAACAAATAAATAAAGGACAAGGAAAAAAGGAGATTTGTATGTTTTAGTGATGGAAGAAATTGCTTCTTGATTCATTAAAAAACATTGCTTTAGAAATGGCCCTTTTTTTCCATACAATGTTAACATTATCTATGATGTTGCAAACATGAATGAAGAAATGGCCCTTTTTTTCCATACAATGTTAACATTATCTATGATGTTGCAAACATGAATGAAATGGAACTTGCATGGTGGTCAGTCCAATAGGATTATGAGATTTCAAAAACAACATCATTGTTGTTTATGGGATTATTCCTTGATACAAACGTGGTTGTTTGAAAATCCAAGAATCATATACAGGTTGCACCTGGCAAAGATCACCACAAAATACAACGTCTATGTTTCCAAATGGAAATGTTGGTGTGTGCATAATCTTCAGAATCCTTATGTCTATGTTGTATAACATGCATGCACCAATGAGCGATGCTTCACCAATTAGTAATAATCACAAGTGTTTATATTCTTTGGTTAGTGAATCCAATGTGTTTGAGCTTAGCGGGATAAAATTTGAAGAATTAAATGGAAAAAACAAAGCAGAGTGGAATGTAATGCCATGCACATTGTAAGCAACTTTTTCTATAAATGCAATTTTCAGGTCCTTTGTCTTTAGCAAATCACTATCAATGTCTTTGTTGTAAACATGTAGCAACCCATTGTAAATAGCAAGGGCAATATAAGTTTTTTATGAGCATGCTCCTCTAATCAATATAAGTTGTATAGGAGTAGATGGATTGTTTATTTTTTTAAGTATAATTTCCTTTGTTATTGATCNTTAGCACATATGTGAGTTTCTCTTCAGGTGAGGTGTTAATAAAATTTTTTCCCTTGATGTAGAATGTAGGGGGAGTGAAAGGAAAACGTGAACAACTTGTCAGGTAGACATTTGTTGCATGTTTATCAGTGCATTGCCAAGTTTTCAAACCGTTTCTATTCATCCATCGTTTTCAGAATGCCACTTGTCTCTGATTCTCTTAAATGCAGTAGTCACGTGTCTATCCTTTTTGTTATATATGAACTACAGTCAGTTGTCGCGACATATGCATCTAATATAAATTTTGCATCTGTATTTTCTTGCCAAAGCTTTGGCATTGATTTTGCAAATGCATTTATCCATGTATCTGATGGATGCCTTTTTAATAGGAGAGCATGGCATGTAAGACAATAATGTATTGGCAATATGTATTCTTCCTTGGGAATGATGATCTCAGATAAAAACTCCTGTATTTGAATAGTTTTTCAATTCCAAGGCCAAGAAAAAGTTTCTTTTCGTTTCTAAGCATATTTTATGTTGTAATGGAGGAAAATGGAAGTTGAATCTACAATTAGAAACACATTTTTAATTTTTTTTAATGTGATGATGAGTTTTATCCTTAATCATATTCTCATTAAGCAACAACCAATCAATAGATATATATTGATCAACAAATCATATGACAACGTCTTCAGAGCTTTGACCAAATATAAGTACTTTTTTATTATTATCCAAAGCAGGCCATGCTCATGCTTAATTCCTCTGTGTTGAAATTCTGTTGTGAAGAAATAGTTTTCGACTATGCCAAAGAAGTCACTATTGTTTGAAATCAAGGGTTTAAAGGAATTTATTGTATGTTTATAGTAATTGATGCATACCACTAGGTATTTCCTAATAAGTGAATCAATGCTTTGTTCCAAAATATTGTCACTATGGATTGTCGAATGATGGACTTATTTGTTGAAATGCTTCGTACAATGGGTTCCAAAGATGTTTAGTGCTTTCCAAAGTTATAAAGAAAGTGGGTGGGCCAAGTTGGCGTATCATTGCAAAAACATATTTTCTTATGTTTACAAAATAGTGAGGCGATGTCCATATTTATTTCAAAGAGTGATATGCAACCGATGATTTTAGGATTTGCTCTAGTTTTTCATTTTCTTGACATCCTTTGCTATTTTTTTTCCTTTTAGCTCTCCTTTGTGAATCAATATCCAAGCAGTACTTGAAACTTGTTTTATGAAAATTCATATTGCTTTAAAGAAAAAATTGTGTTGTGGGATTCAAATTCATTGGTGACATGAGTAAGTTCCCAACGTGCTACTTGTTGATATGAGAATCTGCTCCAAATGTCTCTAGGCTAGCTAACGCCAAAGAAAAGTGTAGGGAAGTTTAGTTCTTCAGAAAACTGGTCTTGGAAAATTCCTAGTGGTCTAAAGGCTTATGAAGGTGAAATTTGCAACATTTTGTTATCCAAGTCATCTATTAGATGGGTATGGCCATATCTATGTACTACTGATTCATATACTTGTTCCATTTATTTTTCATCTTAAATGATTTTATCTATTTATATGCTAGTAGTGTTTATGGACTCTTTTTCAATGCCTTTTTTGAATACTTATTCCCAATAAAAAATTATGACTATGTCCTTGCTTTAATAGAGAAGAGTTTTGCACAAGTCATTTAGTGCAGCCATGACACTTCTTGGTTGCACATTTCTAGATAGGTATGCATTTTTTTATTCCAACTTTTGTTTTATTAGGACTGCAATTGTCACTGAATCTTCTAGGTTTTGAGGAAGTGCTTGTTGGACTTTATCTAAATCGACATGAATATTGTTTATTGTTCCATTCAGGCCAAGTTGTGCTTGTTTGTAACCAAGTTTCCTTATTTGTGCAAAGGCCATTCTTGGTGACACTAAGTATTCTTCTAAGGGGGTCAAAGCTTCGAAAAAAGATATTTTACTATTACGCTGAATTTGCAAATTTACTACAGACTTAGGCAATTGTCCATTACACAATGACCGATTGTAATTTTGACATATTTGATCACTAGGCCATACAACTTTTTCCAAATGATTGCCAACAAAATAGTCAAAGGTCAAAATAGATTTATTTTTGACACTATGAATATATTTTTGGAATTGCAAAGTCTCACATGTTGAGCATGGGATTGTTGGAATATCTTGATTTGATTCCAAGTAGGCATTTGCTGTTTTTTTTGTTTATCATAGGCAACTTGTGGTCATCGTAGAAGTTTTCCTTGCATTCGTATCTCTATCTTTAAATGATGAAGTCTTCGCACTTTGTTTGTAGAAGGCTGTATGGAATGCTAGTATTTGACCTAATGCCTTGACACATTTTAAGAAATTCCATGTTTATACTAGTTGATTTGGTAAATTATGTAGAGAATGCAAATGAATATGGCATATTTATGGACAAGTCAAAACATTGTTCTTGTAGCAATGGATGGAAATGCATATGTGTTGAGGATGTACTATTGTTAGCAAGTATAGAACATGGGAAGAACTTTGTGTTGAGTAGAAGCGTTTGGAATTTTTTTCAATCTTGTTTTCCAAACAAATATATTAATGTCTAATCATTCACACAACTATTGTATTCCAAATGCATTGTTTTCTGTCTTGCCTTGTTCATATAATATTAACAATTTGGAAACATATCCTTGGAAGTTTGGGATGAGAGTCTTCTGTCTGATTGTCAATAGAGTAAGATACTTGTTAAGACAATTGGTTGCATACATGCCATTTTTCATAAATCAAATATAGAATGTTGGTGCCTTTGATTTTCTTAATGTTTGCACATCAAACAATGGCACTAGATTGCAAATGGATTCAAATATTACCAATGACTAAACCAGAAATATACATGCCTTATTGCTAAAGTGTTTGTTCAAAATATACTAATTCAGTTCTAATTTGTGGAATTGTTTATTGCATAGGTTACTAGGAATTTGCATTTCATCACCCAAAAAATATTTTATGCCCATGTATTGGATCAATGGTTCAAAGTGTCTAAAGGCCAGTGCTTGATCATGAAACAAAAGGTTACAACAAAATTTTGTATTTGAACCAACAAATGAAAGATATATATATTTTTTGTAAATGACCAAGCAAATACTGGAACATTAATCCACTTCGAGAACCATTTAATGCAAAAAATACCCCCCACCTCCCTCGTGTATCGCTCCCATGTGATTGCGATGTAGACATTGAAATCTGATCAATATAGATGCCAACATTTGTTACACGGTGCAAATCTGAAAGGAACTTAGTAGCTAAGTCTGTTCATGTTGATTAAAGAGCTGCAAACTCATTGGATTCTAATGAAAGGTGCAAATAATTCTCAATTCCTTCTCTTATTTCTAGTGATGTATAGCAAAAATGCAAAATCACGACCAAGGAATCAAATAGACAATCTTCCACCCCATCGTGAAAGTGTTGCAACCGAAGAAAATGTGAAGATTCTAATGTGTTATCTATTTCTAAGGAATCAAATAGACAATATTCCTATGTTGCCTAAGTTTCTAATGTGTTATCTATTTGTGAAGTTTCTAATATGTTATCTAATTGGGTTAATAGTCAAAAGGAATTAACTGACTTATTTAAAGCACATGGAAATTTTTTAGTGATTTCTAAGGCTGAAACTTAGGCAACATAGGAATTAATTTCCCCATAGGCCCACTTTCCTCTTCCCCTCTAGTGGAATCATAGCCCCTATAGTTCTCTTTACACATCCATAGTGGACTATTTTATTAATTTCTAACATAATATTTATATACATTTTGAATTGGCTTGATAATCCAATCATACGGTCCAAATAAAAATATATACATCATACATGCCTAACCATTCATTAGTTGGGCCTTGGCCTTAAGCTCTACACTATGAATCCATAATATCATAATTACATTACATTCCAAGTCAAAACTAGGGGTATTACACCAATATGTTACAGTCTTTGATACCATAGAATTGTCTTCTCTACAAGGACAACAAGGGTCCTATTTTCTACATTGATATCTTCAAGAACGACATAATTGTTGCACTCGTCATTAAAAATGCTTCCCAACAACTTGTATAAATTTACATTCTGAACTCCCCACATCAACACTATTTCTCCTCAAACCATCTTGCATGTGTCCTTTTCAAATATAATATGCACACTTGAATCACCCATATTACTTATAAATATCAGGTTTCTATCTATATTTGGAATGTACAAAACCCCAGGAAGTGTTCTAATCCTTCCATATTTAAGTTGCAACTTAACCCTTCCACATCCTATTATTTTGGTTGTCGATCCATCTCCTAGAAAAAAATCACTTCCATTGTACTTTTAATATTCACAAAACCACCCCCCCTATGAGGAGTCATATGAAATGAAGCACCCGAGTCAATTAACCATACATCATTATTCACATGTGTATCTATAGATAGTAAGTAAACGACACCTATTTTGTGGAGGTTTTTCTTTTCGTGGAAGGGGCATCACTAGATCACTTATCTTTATTAACATTCTTAGATATGCAATCTTTCTTACAATGCATAAATTTACCACATTTCCAACATTTCTTTGCAAATTGTATTGGATATTTAGCTCTACCTCTAGACTTTGATATGCCCCTAAAAGACTTATTTTTCCTCTCTTGGGAAATATCTCTCATAGATAAAACATCCTTGGTCACATCCTCCATGTATTTTATCCTCATTTTCTCTGATAACAAGGATGCAATTACATCGTCAAACCTCAAAGTTTAGTGTGGATTGAGTGATACTACCAATTGCTACAACTAGATTATCCCAAGAGTCTAGTAAAGAACATAACAAGGTAATAAACTCGTCTTCTTTCTCCATCTTAATATCAACAAAGACAAGTTGAATGACTAGAGTATTAACAGAATTTAGATGATCCATCATAGATACATGATCCTCCATCCTAAGATGATACAACTAATTTTGAAGAAATAACTTGTTTACTTGGGACTTTGAAACAAATTCCCCACTTATCGCAAAGCTTCTTTGTGCTATATGTTGAAGACTGTAACTTCAAAAAGATATTCTTATTGTATTTTTATTGTATTACTGTTGTATCTCCTTTGGGAGATGTTATTGATGTACTTGGTCATATAAATGTACTTGAAAGAATAAATGTAACCCTTCCATTGTAAGTCGGGTCATTAGTACCCATAAGAAAGATTATATAAATGCTATTTTGATCTCCCTAGACAAGTCAACCCTGTAAAAGTAACAAGTCGGCCCATTTAGGTAAAAGGGTCACTCACTTGATGAGTATAAATAGAGAGAGCACTCCTCTCATTTGGACACNGAGAGAGAGAGAGAGAGAGAGAGAGAGAGAGAGAGAGAGAGAGAGAGAGAGAGAGAGAGAGAGAGAAGCTTGTTGGAGATAAGAAGTAGTTGTTATTGTCTTTGGGGTTTATATTATCTTGGTTGGCATTGCACTTGGTGACATAATCTATACTAAAGAAGTTGCTTTGTTTTCTCCCTTGTGGTTTCCTAAAGGGAAATCTTTGTGTTCTTTTGTCTTGTTGTGCTTGTGTTTATTTCAGTGATACTAATGTTATGGTTATAATGAAATGATTCTAAATGTTTAAATATATTGTATAACCATTAAAATTCTAACATGGTATCAGCGCTACCCCGAAAGAAGTCTTTGTGCAGTTGAAACTGATGAAAGTTGGAAACTAGGGTTGCCTATTTTGAGCACTTCCCTCCACAGATCAGTTGAAAAAGGAGGACCATATAACTCACCCTAGGATGGCACATCTTTCTATGGATATAGTTTCTAGTTCTGTGGGTTTTCAATTTTTGACCTGACACAACTGCCAAGAAAACTAGTGCATCAAATATTTTGCAGTTTATCCACATATTTGGGAAAAGGAGTAGGCTACTCAAATCACCTTGAGGAGGTGGATATTTCTGTCCAATTAGATTTTTAAGTCACCAAAGCTGAAAAATTAGGGTTTCTCTTTCAAACCCTAGGTCCACCAAAAGTAGTTTTCCAGAAAGGAATTGAAGCAATCATCCAGTTGAAGCACTCTCATTGGTAAGTTCTATTCTATCTATTTCCATTTGAGGTTACCATTTTATCAATATGAAAAACCATACCGAAATTTAGGACAAGATTGAAGGAACTAAGAACTTCCGGGAAAGGAAGTATAAAGTGCTTCTTATACTAGAAGAGCATGATTTGGAAAACTATGTCAAAGAAGAAGTTACAGATCCAGAGGGAGATGAGAAAAAAGCTAAGCATAAGAAGAACTTGGTCAAAGCCAAGAGGATTATTACAGACTCTATCAAGGGCCATTTGATCCCACATGTATCCTCATTGAATACTCCCAAGGAGATGTTTGATGCTTTGGCCAGCTTATATGAAGGAAAGAATATCAATAGGAAGATGACCTTGAGGATTCAAGTCAAGGGTGTGAAGATGCAAAGTTCAGAAAGAATACAATCTTACTTCACAAGGGTGTCCCAGATGAAGGAACAACTAGAAGGTATTGGAGATAATTTTGAAGAAGCAGAAGTGGTGACGACCACCTTGAATGGTCTCACAAGATCATGAAAATATTTCATTCAAGGAATTTGTGTGAGAAGAAGCCTCACTAAATTCAATAGGCTATGGGAGGAATGCACACAAGAAGAGGCCCGATTGGTAGCAAGACAAGAAAATATGGGTGAAGACGACAATCAATCCCTAATAGCTCATGCCAAGAAGGGAAAGACCAAGAAGGAAGAAAATTCTTGCAAGAATAGAAGATTTCATAAGAAGGACCTATCACAACTCAAATGTTTCACTTGTGATGAGAAAGGACACTTTGTGAGGGATTGTCCCTAGAAGAAAGTAAAGAAGAAGAGACACCATGCTTACATCACAGAAGATGATGAACCATCAATAAGAGATCAAGGGAGACTCCTCAAATGATGAAGAATATGTATTATAATTATCCCACAAGTGTGATTTAGAAGGATTCACCTCATAAGGTGAATCTTGAAGATGATTATCAATATTCTATAAAGGACTAGAAGAAGTCTCCTACAATAAAAGAAGGCCTACACAAGTGGAAGGAAGAATCATATATGAGCATGATTATGTTCTCCTGGAAATAATTCCAAGAGATATTTTCCAAACTATGAAGATAGATCCAAGAGGATCTAGGGTATCTAAAATACATGAGGACCGAGTTTGAAGTCTCAACAAGTTCCAGAAGGTCAGAACCTACAAGGAGGAAAATATCAAGAGGGATCCTACCAAACAAACAAAGATAAGTATTTGAATTGTCGTTTCATGTATATCTAATTATTTAAACGATATTGTTCATTTATGTATATATTTATGTTCCTATATTTAGGAAGTGTATTATGCATGTTAGAGCAAATGCATTAATTAACAAAATACTACTAATATGCATGTGATGGGTAAGTAGCCTATGGTACTGCACAACATTCCATTGCCACTTATATAGAATGAAACCTCCTTTCTAACATGTTGAGAGAAGTGCACGCTCTTAATATTATGTTATGGTAGAGATGGAAGGCATATAGAAAGTTACAGTGTGTATACGAGATATGGATGAATGTTGTGCTAAAACATTGGCAATGATGGTTGCATGACTGTTTGACTTGTGTCTTTATGCATAAGTATTTGTCATTATTAATATGTTTTGAAAATTATGAAATGTTTCTAATCATGCAATTGCTTTTGACTTGTAGGAAAACTTGTGTACAATCACCTACAAGAGAAGGAAGATAAGACTTGTTCCAAATAACAAGTGATTATTTAGTAGCAACATTCATTTACAAGATTTAGGTAGATTCACTCCGATAAAGTACATGAAGAAGAACCTGAAGCTCCCAGAATCAAAGACACATTGATGGAAGAGAGGACTTCAGGAGAAAATGAGGATCATGATATGATTGAGCTACAGATACTGGTAGGTACACCCGAGAGGTGAACACACACAAGAGAAGACAAACTTAGGCATGGGATATAATACAAGATGCATATAAGTATGGTGCCCCCGACGAGACTTCAAGAGGAAGTAATAGGACTCATACAAACTCTAGTTATGTGGCATTATTGTGTGACATCATTGATTCAGAACCTTCCAACTATGAAGAAGCAATTGAGAAGAAAGAGTGGAAGGATTTCATGATCGAAGAGTACCGACGGATCATCTAGAATGATGTCTGGGATGTGGTTTTGAGACCTGAAGGGAAGTCTATAGTTTCTTCCAAGTGGATCTACAAGATCAAGCATGCAAAAGATGGAAGTATTGATAAATACAAGGCAAGATTCATGGCTTGTGGCTTCTCCCAGAAAGAGGGCATAGATTACACAGAGACATTTGCTCATGTATCATAGATACACTTTGATTAGAGCTATTATTTCCATAGCTGCAACGATGAAATGGAAGGTACATCATATGGACATAAAGATAACTTTGTTGAATGGTGTATTATAAGAGGAAGTGTATGTGGAGTGGGCACTAGGATTTTAGATAGATGACAGAGAGACAAATGTGTGCAAATTGAAGAAGGACTTGTACGGTTTGAAACAGGCACCCAGGACATGGTACGGAAGGATAGATGGGTTTCTAATGAGCTTGGGATTTACCAAGAGTAAAGTAGATTCCAACCTTTACTTCAAGGTTGAGGATGGGAAACCAGTGATACTACTTTGTATGTAGATGATCTGTTGTTGATAGCTGATGAGAATCTCATAGAAGAAACAAAGAAGAGGATTTTTGTAGAGTTCGAGATGAAATACCTGGGTATGATGCACTATTTCTTAGGTCTTGAGGTGTGGTAGAATCCATATGAGATTTTCCTGAGCCAAGGAAATCATGCGGAGAGATACTGAAGAGATTCAAAAATATGGATTGCAAGGCTATCGCCACACTGATGGAATCAAACTAGAAGCTTCTATGTGATCCTACTTCAGATATAGTTGATGCTACAATCTACAAGCATATATTGATTGGTTCGTTGATGTACTTGACGAACATGAGGCCAAATATTTGCTTTGCGGTGAACACTTTGAGTTGGTATATGGTAGATCCAAGATGTGTATGATTATGACAAAGCATGTGTTGAGGTACCTGAAGGGTATGATTGAGTATGGTATCAGATATCTGAGAGATCAGAGGATCTGCTTGCAGGTATATGTTGACTTATATTGGGTTGGTAGTGCTAAATATAGGAAGCACACTTCAACGTGCTGCTTTAGTTTGTGTTCTGACATGATTTCTTGGTTCAGAAAGAAGCAAAGGAGTGTAGCACTGAGTACAACCGAGGCAGAGTATATTGCATCTTCTTCAACAAGCTGTGAGGTAGTGTGGATTCATAAGCTACTTGTGGGATAGTTCGACGTCGAGTTAGAGACAACTTGTGTGTTCTATGCAACCATAGTTATGTGAAGGATGCCTGAGAACCTAGTGTTCCATGACAAGTCAAATCACATTAATATATGATATCACTATATTCGAGATATAGTGTAGAGAGGACCAGTGAAACTCTAGCACAATGGGACAAATGAGCATAAAGACGATGTATTGACCAAGCCTCTGGCGAGAGTGAAGTTTGAGTACTTCAGGGATAAGCTTGGAGTTGTCCATATCAGTTTCCATCGCAAGAGGGAGTGATGATTCCCCATGGTCTTCACATCCAGCATGAAAAAGGGCTATCTCTGTGGAAGACAAGTGGTCTTCACATCCAACATGAAAAATGGTTGGCTTTGTGGAAGACACATGATATTTGCATCCAGTATGAAAAATTATTGGCACTACAGAGGTGTACAACCAGTATGAAAAGGACTGGTCATTGTACGAGGTGATCCCAGCTTAGTTGGATGTATCTCCATGATGAGGGGTGATCCAAACTTAGATGGTTGTATCTCCATGATGAGGGGTGATCCCAACTTGGTTGGTTATATCTATAGTATGATTGGTTGTATCTCTGAGGGTAGTTCCCAAAATGGTTGGTGTTATAGTCAAGGGTAGATCCTAGTATGAGTGGTTGTATCTCCAAGGGTAAATCCAAACATGGTTGGTGGTATCATCGAGGGTAGATCCCAGTATGAGTGGTTGTATCTTTGAGGGTATATCCCAACATGGTTGGTCATATCACCAAGGGTAGATCCCAATATGAGAGAGGGTAGATCCAAACACGGTTGGTCGTATCACTGAGAGGGTAGATCCCAACATGGTTGGTTGTATCACCGATAGTGTAGATCCCAACATGGATGGTTGTATCACCGATACATGAGGGTAGCACCCAGCATGAAACATAGCTAGTGTAGCACCGAGACGAGAGGTACACCTAGAATGAAAAAGGGTTGGTTGGTGTATGTAATTCTTACGATGTATAGATTCAAGATATGTCACAGGTCAATGGCTCGAGTACTAAGTTGTAGAAGTAGTGATGATGTCTAGTGATGAGTGTTGAGATCTAGTGATGATGTCCATAGATGATGTCCAGTGATGAGCGATGAGAACCATTGATGATGTCCAGGGATGGCATCTGTGACGGAAGAATACACTCCTTGTTATTAGGGAGTGTTGAAGAATGTAACTTCAAAAGATATTCTTATTATACTTTTATTGTATTATTGTTGTACCTACTTTGGGATATGTTATTGATGTACTTGGTCATGTAAATGTACTTGAAAGAATCAATGTAACCATTTCGTTGTAAGGCGGGTCAATAGTACCCAGAATAAATATTATATAAATGTTATTTTGAGTCTCCCTAGATAATTCGACCCTGTAAGAGTAACAAGTCATCCCAATTAGGTAAAAAGGCCGCTCACTTGATGAGTATAAATAGAGAGGGTTGTCCTCTCATTTGGACACACTTCTCACTCAAGCAAGTGCACAATAGAGAGAGAAGAAGCTCATTGGAGAGAAGAATTAGCTGCTATTGTCTTTGGGGTTTATTTTATCTTGGTTGGCATTGCACTTGGTGAAAAAATCTATACTAAAGAAGTTGTTGGGTTTTCTCCCTTGTGTCCTTTTCTCTTGTTGTTTTTGTCTTTCTTTCAGTGATCCTAATGTTTATATGGTTATGATGAAATGATGCTAAATGTTTAAATATTTTATATAACCATTACAATTCTAACATTATGTTATCTAGAGATATTCAACATTGAATCTGAAAGGTAGATTTGAATCGTGCTTCTCACTTTTCTTTCCAACTTTTATCAATCTTCTTTCAACATACTAATGTTTTGTATCTAGATCCACAACAATCCGCTATTATTTGTATACAATAAGATATTTAATCTTCCACTTCAATCACTGGATTTTGTAGTTGTTGAAATGATCTATTTCTATTCTTGAACTAATCTCCATTTTCTTTAGACAATATTCATTGGGAAAAGCTCCTAATCCAACATAGGTTTATCACAACTGTAAGATACCCTTTCTCTTCATAGGATGAGCTAGACCCTAGAAACAAATTCATCCCCTAAAGCCAATAACCTCTCTCTGATACTAGATGAAGAGTTTGATAAAAATGTGTAAGAAAAACAATACCAAACAAAATCTAAAACACATGAATTAACAATGTCTCACACACACAATATATAAATATTTTCCTTAGAAACCCAACATCGAGAAAACCAACCTACTTGAAAGTTTCTCCACTTTATCTCATTGTATTATATTTTTGTTTATAATACAATAGTACATCATCCAAAACACTAAACCATTAACTCAGATTGTATTACAGCCCTAATTCCTTAATAAAAAATAGTTTAGAATGGGCCGAAAAAATACCATAATTGACAAAAAAAAGATAAAAAATTTCTTTCAAGGGATCCAACAAAGAGTACAACACATGTCTAATGATTCCTTTGTGTTTTCATTTTAGAATTGGTTGCTATCCAGTCTCAATTTTTTCCCTATTGATCCATGTCAAGGAACTCTTGCATCACCTTCCCCATGATTGGAATCTTCTCTCAACGTGAGTCTATGTCTTAATTATTCATCAAATATATTATTATCTTGTGTTTCCTGAAGGGATTCATTTTCCTTTTTTCAACATATCTACTCCTATAGATATCAACACATTCATTGTGATAGTTTTATTTAGAGGCATGGTACCTTGGGTTCCACATGCTTCTTTGGTAGATTTCTTCACTTTTGGCATTGTATTATCGTCAGTGGTCCATGATTGGATGGTTTGTTTTAATGTTTGACTTCAGATAATTTACTCATTGTATTAGGATTGTACTAGTACCTTGGTGCCAATTTTCTTTATCTACTAGTTTCCTTGCACCTGGAAGATATTTTTGTCATTTGTTTTATTACATGGTTTATCCCATATGTGAATTTAAATGATTATCAAATGGGGAGAATCATAATCAATGGTATCAATGTTCTAAATTTCATTAAAAACCCTATGATGGTTCCTTTCTACACAATGTGGGAGCCTCTCTTTGGAGCCATTTTATGTTAGCATAGGGGTTCCTAACATGTCCACCCCCCTTTCCAACTTTAAGAGACTTAGCCTTTTTCATTTTTGCACATACAACTTTGTTTGTATCATACTATTGATCTTAGAGGATTCGTCGATGATGTATTGATATATTATTGTAGTTAGCATGGCCTCCACATGGTTTATCCATGGACCATTTTATTGGTGTATTGTGGTATTGTCTCTCCCTTTTTGAGCCATGGATCTATTTATATAATGTAATGAAATGTATTTAGGAACGAGTATGGAAATTCTTGAGTCTCGAATCATGAAATAAATGATGTTTATATTTCCTTTCGTTGTGTTTGTGTGTGGCTTCCTTGTCCTATATTACATAGATGACCTCTCCCAAGCTCTCAATAATCCATTTTAATGAAGAAAAAACATCATTTATATGAGCCATAAGTTTCTTTTCTTACCTCATACATTAAGGTGTCATGTACATGTTATTACGTGACTCTATATCGCATGTAATAACTAGTCCTAACTACATAATGCATTCTTCCTATATCTCCCCAAAACAAGAGCTAACAATACAAATAATGGTCGATTTTCAATGGGCTATTACATTTGGTGGGGTTAAACTTGACAACAACATGTTGTTGAGTTGATTTTGTTAAAGTCAATCACATATGAAGCACCTAGAGCATGGATATTTTGGGAAATATTTAGAATGATGACTTTTTCTTCATGTACATACCTTAATAGAATCCCTCAACATATAAGAGGGCTTCCTTTGAAATTGGTTTCATAGACCTTTAGTCACGTGCAAACTAAAAATATAAGAATATGATTTTGAAATAGATCTCTCTTGTTATAATTCAAAAGATTGATTGATTTTCACCTTCCCTTCTACTTGCCCAAGTTGTTTATGGAATATTGAGGCTAGGAGGATTCTAGAATCCATTGAAGACCAATGGAATAGAGAGAGACTTAGAGGAATAAGCACAAGGAGAATAGTTTTGGAGCCATCTTATTACTTAAAGGTATGGCCTTTTGGATGCAAACTTGTTTTCTTGTTAATGGAATCTCCTTTCTCCTCCTACCCCTTTGTATTTTCTTATAGTTAACTTGATGTTGTTGCTTGAATACTTTTGATTTCCCTCATTAAATAAATCAAGTAAATTCAAAGATTTTTATTTTAGTCACTTGAATTGGATCTAGGTATTTATATCGTATAATAGAGAAGGGTTTTTGTTTTCTTGTGCATAGGTTGCTTGGAATGTGCTATACTCTTCCTCTTACTCTTGCTTCTCCATCTTAAAGATTCTTTGTAAGACACTTTAACATGACAACTTTATATGTTCTTTTCCTTCTCTTTTTCCAAAACCCAGTTTAGACTTTGTGTGGTTTGACGTAGTCAAACCCTTTATTTGTTGTTGTTTATCATTAATTTAGTCAATTCATTAGCGAGAATCAAGTAATACTCACCATATAGAATTCTTGTCTACACTTACTTATTTGGTTGATACTTTAATACTTAGCCAATTTGGTTTTTTTTGCATTCAACATAATTTAAACCATGAACCTCATAAAATATTTAAGCTTTTAACATGTCTCTACTATTTGAGAAGCATTCGAGTCATGTGTTAAGCCTTAATAGAGTTGATATTTAATAAATTTTCTCAAATGCATGAATCATTTCGAAATAAAAAGTATTAGAAATGTAGTTTATGCAAGGTTTGAAGCCTAAAAATTAAGGGTGGAAATCTATGTATTAATAGTACCAAAGGTTTAATTCCTACCATTCAATGCTTCATAAATTTTTTTTAATGTATTGAGACCCTAATTATAACTAAGTTTGACCTTTTGTTTTCAATGCTATAAAATAATTGAGAATTCTTATTTTTAATTTGTAATAGATTATAATTTAGTTTTTCTTACGATTTTGTTAATATTTTTCTAATAAAAACAAATTAACAAAAATACAATTACTTAATCAAGCCCTAAGCTCAATTATATAGGTTTTCTTTTATTATTATTATTTTTATATATGCAAACTATGAATGCTAAGCAAGGAACCAACCAAAATTAGGTTATTAGAAAAATCTTAAAAATGAGCAATAAAAAATGATTTTATTATTATTATTATATTAAAAAGAAAATAAAAGAAGAAGTTATTCAAGAAGAAAGATAAATGAAGAACAAAAACAATAATAATCTCAAATAACAATAAAATTACAACTATATATTCAAAGTATCATATTATTTGTAGAAGTTGATCTCCTTTAAACCTTGAAGGTAAATGACCACCCAACTCTAGATAACTATAATGCTTTCAAAATCATATAATAAAAAATCTTAATTTCGTTAAAGAGAGACTAATATTTGCCTCAAATAAAAATTGAAAATCTCGAATTAGAGAAATCAAGTACAAGTGCCATATGGAAATGAAATTTGCAATATTCATAAACTAATTAGCAAAGCACAAAAAAGTCACGAGGGTTAGCTTAAGCAATCATGAGCCAGACGTGAGATCCCTCCCTCAAAAATTTGGGGAGGTCACGGGTTTGATTCTCTTAATCTCCTAGAGTTGAGATTTTTAATAAAGTAGACGACTTACCATGTTTACCATTCATGAATCACGAAGAAGTACTCATAAAATTTTTCTGATTTTTTTTATTACAAATGAGGTTTGTCCCCTCCTATGGAAATAAATATATATTTAGTACTCAAATAAAGGGTAAACATGGAATTATGTTTAGTGCTCAAATAAAAGGTAAAGATGTAGAGAAAAAGTCAAATGGATGTAGCTTGGGTGGTTGGGAGGAATGAATGTTACCCTCCCCACCCAGGTTCTACTCTTGTAAGCGACATGATGCTCTTGTGGAGCCCTTTGTAATAAATGTTGTGAATGATGAGCTGACTATACCTTGATTCAGTTTGATTGAATATTAGGTATTGGTATTTTCCGTGGAGTAGCCCTCTAACAAATGGTGAACCACATTTAAAAAAGTCAAATGGATGTAGCTTGGGTGGTTGGGAGGAATGAATGTTAATCTCCCCACCCAGGTTCTACTCTTATAAGTGACATGATACTCTTGTGGAGCCCTTTGTAATCAATGTTCTGAATGATGAGCTGACCATACCTTGATTCAGTTTGAATATCAGGTATTGGAATTTTCCGTGGAGTAGCCCTCTAACAAATGGTGAACCACATTTAAAAAAAACAAAACAAAATAACATATAGAAAAAATTAGATATAATCTACGTACCTAGGATTCTACTAGCTTTTATCTCCCCACGACATTTTTCTCAAATCAATAACGAGAAGCATACGACAATTTTACAATTATCCTTTTAATTAAACATGTAGATAAAATTAGATATAGTCTAGGTACCTAGGATTCTAATAGCTTTTATCTCCCCCACACCACTTTTCTTAAATCAATATTGAGAAGCATACGACAATTTTGCAATTGTCCTTTTAATTAATTTAATATTAAGTTATAGAGTCCAAATGCTAGGTGTTGGATGTATGAGTGGTTTTTGAAAACACGATGTCCTAAAAATTTCTTGATAACTTAACTTACATAAGACATATGCTTCATGAGACCTTAGTCCTCATTGTCCTTTTAAACAACTATTAATTTTTAGGATTTATAATTTGTATTGAAGACTCCAAAATAGGTGGAAAATGGAATCCAACTTTAAGTTAAGATATATAATTAACATCTAAATACATGTTATAACTTAAACATAATAACCAAATAACTAAAATTCATTGAAAACATTGAAATGAACAAAAACTTCATGTCATATTAAATCCATATCCTAAGGTCTAATTTTTTTTTTACATATATAATTTTATAATATCAAAGAATCGACATTTACATTTACCATTTTTTTTCTTCAATTTTAAAACATTTTAACAACTCCTTACATATCTTAACTATAATTATATAAATTAGAGCACCTTATTTAAATAAAAATTCAAATTAACCAAAAAAAAATCTAATCAACTCAACTTAAGAGTTAACCTTCAACTTTTACATGACTAAAAAATAAAGTATATTTCAATATTCATAATTTGACTTACATACAATCAAAGAAAAATAAAGTCCTAAAAAAATGCAGTAAATGTATTACCTCAAAGTGACTCATATTTGATCCTCCTGTTAGCTTAATTTCCAATTCTGAAAAATGTGGAATAAAAACTTTGAAACAGAATTGAAATAGGAATACCGAATAGATCATACCTCCAGCCATTGATGCTACTAGACTTGCTGTAGAAGATTTCCCTGTTCCACACAAGTTTAGCTTCCTGTACGGTACTTCCAAGCTCTGCTTTCTCTTTCTTAATGGTGTAAAACTGAAGGGGATTGAGTTAGTAAGCTTGGGGACCAAACAGGGGTTTAATAGCCAAGCTTCCATCAAGCTTCTGTTGGCTATGTGTCAACTGTTCCACAAATCTAGGTAGATAACCCTAGATGGAGTAATGGACCACTCCAAAAGCTCCCAGCAAGAAAACAGTCTCCAAACTAGAAATCAGTTCGAGTGTGGTTGATAACCGAATGAACCGACGGTAGCGATTGAGGAGCCGTGGAATGCGGGATGTGCAGCGGGAGCTTACATTCTCCCACTTGGTCCATACTTCCAAACTTAATGTCTCATCTTAAAACCTATTGACAATCTGTATTAAGTAAAAGATACAAGAATCATGGCAATAAGTCCTCTTATGACAAGTATTACCTTCCATGTATTACTATGTATTTATTGCTATTTTAATTTATGTGGCAACAATTTCTTAATGAATAAACCTTATGTTTATTCTTGGTCCTCATAGATGAATTTTCTCAAATTAAATTAAGGTGCACATAAGTATGAGAAAAAACATCATAGTAATTAAGAATTTCATTAAAAATAACATTGTCCATACAATGAGAAACTACATAATGGAACCAAGTCCCATATTCATTACATGATCCTTGAATTTAAACGGTGGCATGCCCTTAGTCAAAGGATCAGCGATCATCAACTAAGTATTGGCGTGCTCAATGACCACTTTCTTTTCTTTAACACGTTCCCTTATGGATAAATACTTAATGTCGATGTGTTTATTTCGACTCCCACTTTGGTTGTTTTTAGCCATAAAAATAGCAGCTGAATTGTCGCAATACATTCTCAATGGCTTAGAGATAGAATCCATAATTCTAAGCCCTGAAATGAAACTCTTAAGCCATACACCATGTAAATTAGCCTCAAAACAGGAGACGAACTCGACTTCCATAGTGGAAGTGGCAATCAAGGTATGCTTGGCACTCCTCCATGATACAGCTCCACCGGCCATCATAAAAATGTATCCTGATGTTGATTTGCGTGAATCAACACATCCAACAAAGTCAGAATCTAAGTAGCCAATTACTTCCAAATTGTCCATCCGTCTATACATAAGCATGTAGTCTTTAGTTCCTTGAAGATACCTCATTACTTTCTTTGCAGCTCTCCAGTGGTCTATACCTGGATTACTATGATATCGTCCCAACATTCCCACAACAAATGCAATGTCAGGTCTTGTGCATACCTGAGCATACATTAGGCTTCCGACAGCAGAAGCATATGGAATGTTCTTCATTTGTTCCCTTTCAAGCT